>JAPVRG010282573.1:1765-16265 GCA_029783565.1 Rhagoletis cerasi
AATATATATGTTATACATAAACAGCTTTGCAGATTATAAATGAATGTTCATATGTTTGTATGGGTAGGTGCATGTTTTTTGATAAAATTTGCAAAATTGTAATTATTTATAGAAATTTCATCGCTTGGTATTTATTCAATAACCTATGAATTTAATCCTTATTTTCCGATAGCTGTCATCAGTGACTCTTCTTGAATGATGATCCCGGTTAAAAATTTTTTTCTGCCGCTACTTGCAAGAAATTATGTAAGAAAAAACACTCTTCCGGGTGAAAGTTCATCACGTACATTTCTGTCCGTTTCATCGTCAGTTACGAGGTATGCCACTGGATCCTAAATTTACATACTTACGAGAACACCACGGCAGCACTTTGCTCTACCCCAACCAAGTCTTCCGAAATAGTGTTTAATCTCTGCCTCGTAAACTGTCTTCACATAAAACTACAGGCAAGTTCCAATGCAGGCAGACAAAACGCTCTGACTATATGGATATCCCCAAGATTCTGTCACCCTAAAGGTGAGTAATATGAATTGGCCAAGGCTGGCACGTTACTTTCTGCAACAAACGCCTCCCAAAAGCGGTGTATACCGCTTTCATCCCGCAAATTGCGGTTTACTATTTATTTCGTTGATTTGACAGACAAAAATAGATCGCTCATTTATGGTCCCTAGAAGCTATAAGCCTCAGAACGTACTCCTTTGTTGTTGTTAATACTACATGGAAAATACTGAAGTAGTTAAGTAAATGGACACAGACGCTCCAGCCCTGAAAGTATTCGACTCGGAACCCGCTGGTGGTAGCAGGGAAAGACTATGTGGAGAAGGACTTGGCTTCACTTGGCACTTAAAATTGGCGTCAGTTGGCATAGAAGCGAAACAACTGGCGTGCTTTGTTGGAGTATGCCAAAATCGCTTAGGCAGTTACAGCGCCAAACAAGAAGAAGAAGTTGAGTAAGGCCCGCCGTCATGTGGTTAGTGTTATGGTGAATGTTTTTTAATTAGGTGGCGTTAGAGGACTTTGGTATGCGTTAAAGATAACCTTGTGAAAAGACTGGAAACTGATCGTTGCACCCGTTTTATCTTGGCTATAGATATAACTTTGTTAAGCGGAGGTACACATACAGAGATCCTCTAGAATGTGTATAATGTTTTTTCTCGCAACCGATTTCTTCATTTGCTACCAGATATTACTTCCTAAAGGCCTTCATGTACAGTACACAGCTTTGAGTGGTCCTAAATATGAATGAAATCTGACGCTGTCTGACTACTGTAGCCTATTTTCTAAGCAGAAGAGGCGTTCAGAAACTGATGATCGGCTGCTCAACTACATATGTATGTGACCACTGGACTTTGAATTTGCACTTTGTTACGGCGCTCTAAAACCCAGTCGGGTCACACCTGCCCTCTTCTTGGTTGTGTCTAAATAATTTCTCCTTGGATTTAAATAAACCCATGGACCGCAGTGGTATGTATTAAATACAAAAAACTGCGTAGTGTAAGATTTGGCTAAGAAGGCTACTCGCGAGGTGGCTTCACCGAGCAAGTAGAGGGCGAGAATACTTTAAACTAACAGTCAAATACTTTTGGAGAAGAGGTCCTGATGTCAGTTCTGCGTGGATCGACACTCCAGATTTTGTGGAGGAGATTTTGAATCGGCACTGTCCGATGGCGCCCGGACCTTGACCTTGCTTGGATCCCTGGTCCGGGCAAGATCTAAAAATAGAAAAAGTATTTCCTAAAAGCGGTCGCCACTCGGCTGGAAGTGGTAGGCCACTAAATGTATTTCTTTTAAAAAAAACTTCTCGTAAAATTGTAGGTTCGCAAAGGTCAAGGCGCAGACTACTAATTGGCGGAGAAGCTAGACCAAGAAATTCGCAGAAATGTGAGCGCTACTTTTTTTTTTTTTCTACTGTCCGATTGAAATTTAAGTGGCAAGTATACACATCTGATCTATGTATACCATCGCAGCTGATGTGGGAAAGATAAGCTGGAATTGTCTCAAAAATTAATCTTTTTAGAAATTTCCTCTTTTAACAACAAATTTCGTTTGCGGTATTCATGCGACTATCAAAATCCAATCATTCAGTAATATACGCCATTCGATTACCTCTAATAAACTGCAAACAAATATTTGTCCCTGTCATTGGTTTCGAAAATATTCCTAAATTTGTCACGCGATTTGTTGTGTTTTTCCATACAAAAAATCGAATTCACCATCAAATTACGAAGCAGCCTGTTGCTTCAGTCAGCGCCGTCGCGAATCGCCGCTAAGCCGAAAAAATAACCGCATGTAAGTCTATGATGTTTTTACTGAAAATTTTAGACAGCGCGTTACAAAAATGTGAATATTTTCGAAACTAATGATAGAAAAAACAGATTTTTTTTGCAGTATAGGTATTATAAATATTTTACACAAACGTAATAAATTTCTTAAAATATCCGTGACTTTGCAAAATTATTACGCTGCTGAAAACCACTTTGGGACTAAAGTTAACCAGCAGAAACTTTTGGTCGCGGCACGCAACGCCGAAACGGATTTCCCCCTTAAATCGAAGTTAAAAGAAAGGATTAAATATTCTGCAACAATACTGCGTCTGCTAAGTTTCTGATATACTTATCAAACATTTTTAAATTGTGAGATTCTTGTGAAAAAGTCGGATGCTGGAATTGCGCTCCATACCTACTTACTAATTTCATTTCCTACCTGGAAAGTGACTACTACTAAGACCAGGCGCCTACAAGCTTCCGTAAAAAGATGTTCTAGAATAATATTTCGAATTTTTTGAGCTGAAACAATCTCAAATGATGGAATGCCCAGGAAAACTAACATTAAGCCTCTTGCTATCTAGCTTCGGAGACAGAAATGAAAGTAAAACAGTCAATCGAGAGGCTAAGCAGCTCGAGCTAAGCTGGAAGGAGCTCAAAGCGATTGCCAGAAACAAAACCAGATGGCGCGCAGGCGTAGTAGATGCCCTATGGTCCGCCTGAGATTAAAGAAAAGAAAAGACGTGTTGTGTGGAATTAAGAATGAATTAAGAAAAAATTCTTTCAAATCAACTCATAAAGACATCCTATAAAATTAAGAAACGATTTTGAAATGATTTTTCTACGTAAGAAAGTACACTTTTTCTACGAAATGTAATTTTTAAAAGATATTCCTGTATAAATTACCCATAAAATCGGTAAGGAATATCTATGGAATTTTCTTAGTTTTTTCATCTGTTCTACTCCTTGGCTTGGAAACTTTTTATAGTGACAAACTTCTAGTTTCTGTCGGTCATATTTTTTTCTGTGCACAAGATCCGGTAAAACTCCACCTCTACTTAGCTTTCTAATGGAAAATGTTTTTTATTCTGCTTTTGATTGCCCTAAGCGCAGCGCCCATGCGTATCTCGCTAGTTCATCCGCTGTCTTATTCCAGTATATTTCCCTTTGAGACCAATACTCAGTGATTTCGAAATGAGTAGAAATTGAGACCAATTCTCTTCTGAAGTGCTCCACAAGTTAAGACCTAGCCGAGGAAGAGGAGATTGTCTGAATTTCCGCCTCACTATCTGAGCAAATATTTATTCACGATCTCGCGAGCGCAAGGTTTTTTATGTATCTGACCGCGTACTAAATAACAAACGAATATGCCTAGAAAACGCTTCACAGGTTCGTTAGGCCTATACTTTCGCCTTTCATACCAAGGACCTGGGATTAGCTGTCTTAACAGATGGATCAAAAATGGAATGCGTGAGAGGTGTAAGTATTTTCCTTGAGCAACTCAATCTGATTCCGCCTCGATTCCGGATCGAAAACGTTTCGCAGGTTCGTTAGGCCTATACTTTCGCCTATTCCCTCCAGGAACTGGATCTCTCCCTGAATCACTGCGACTAGGGAAATTTGTGCGGAGTTCCTGACTGGTCCAGGTCCTTGGTAGGATGCCATCGTTAGGCGGCGCTTTTACTTCAGATGGGATTCTATTAAGGATGGCTCTGTGTCGGAATCGACTATCTTTTGCCAGTAAACTACAACACGAAATCTGACTGCACTGAAAAGACTGGTAGTACAACTGTAGTCCAGTTTCTGTCTGTCCCAATAAAAAGCATTACTTGTGAAAACTCCTTTTCTGCCTGCGAAATCTGAAAAGCTCATTTCCTTCTATTACAAATTTACAAAAGTTACTCAGGTTTACGTAGGGACGTTTGAACATAAAGTGAAAAATATCAGCCAATTATTCTGGTAACTTACCATATTGAAAACAATACCTTATTAAATCAAAATGAAATGAGAACAAAGAAGTTTTATGTTATTTTCTTTTTCACTTTTAAGTATAGTGTTGGTGTGTGTTTTATTTAAGAATAAAATTGCAATAAATACATATGTATAAAATAAAAATTGGCAAACGAAAAACAATAATTAATTAATGTTAAGTAAACTAATCAACTGTATACAACAAAAAAGGAAATATTTTTAATAAAGTTTTTTTTTGTTCTGACTGTGTTGACTATCATTTACGCATGGAATTTTCGCAAAATACTTCAATGCGATAGCCAATAATATTTTATAATTTTTTCTTCGCTTTTTCTGCACGTAATACAATATTATCGAAAAGAGCTGAATATACATACATACACGTAATTATTAAATTTCTATAATTTGTATGCAGTTTGTTTTGAGTTTTTTGTTTGTTGGTTTTTGTATCGTTTGCTTTTGTATAGTATTTCGTATAAGTATTGCTTTTTTTTAGATACATATATTTTATATACGCAAATATGTATGTGTTTGCAATATCAAGGTTTTATTTTATTTAAATATTTTAATTATTAACATACAATTTGATGATATATGTATGCATTTTACTTTTTTTTAATAAATTTAATTTGATATTCAAATTTTAAAATTTTATTTTTGTTCGTGTTTTATTATTTTATACTTAATGCCCCAATTAATGTTTAATTTATTTGTTTTAAATAATTATTTATTTTTTTTTTCAACTGCGCACGCGCTCATTTTTAATATTTACAAATAATTAGTTTCGAACTTAATATTTAGATCACTGGAAAACAATAGTCGCATATCTTTTTCTGTCTTTTTTGTCGACTACATTTACGGCACACAAACATACACATTTAAAGTGTGTACCACAATTACACGCCACCCACATATTGACAAGTTTTGACTACTAGTTTTTATCTATTATTTAATTTTCATTATTGCTTTTTTATAAAAATATAGTCATAGTCCAACAGCTGGCAACGTTTTTCTTACACTATTTATAAACAGGCTGGAACTTTCATGATGAGGGGTGCCTTTGGCGCCACCAGAATTTCTAAGGATTCAAAAAACACATCGATCATACTATTTTAACCAGTCTGGCAGGGCGGTGCAAAGTGGGTGGCCAGACGCGGCTAAAGTGGCGATTAAAAGAGGACTATTTACATTATAATAACCAGGCTATATTTTATGAATTATCATAGGGTGAATCCTCAGGAGGCTATATGTTTGAAGCCAGACGAAATTTTGGGTGCAAATGCCCTGCCAGATCAAAAAATCCGTTGCTATTCAGGCGTTCAAATCAATTTATTTCTTACTAATTTTTAAAATACTTTGTTGACGAAATGAAAAAGTATACGTAAAAATATTGTAAAAAAGAATTTAAGAAATAGCAGGCGTTCAAATAAACACTTTGAGCAACGAGAAACACGTTCGTTGAGAGTAAAGTTCGTTGTGAAGGAGTCAAGTTGCTAGCAAGCAAGCTATTAGTAAATTTGGAGTAACCAAGTAACGTGAAGTGTTTGTTATACAATAAAGTTAGTCGTACTGTAAGCTGGGCATTTTAATTTAACAATCCAGTGATCGAACCCGAAGTGTTTGGGAAATTATCGAGGATCAAAGGATAATCGTAACAATAAGATAAATTAAATATTGTAGAATGAGTATCAAACTTAAGAGGTCTAGGAAATTTTACTGCTGAAAATATTTTTGAGGAGGGTTGCCACCTGTTTGAAATTTTTCATTCAGTTAAATTCATAAAATAAATGAAATATTACAATACGGGCATTGAACTAAAGAGGTTTAAGTAAGTTTTTATGTCAAAAATATTTTTGAAGCGGGTTGCCAGCTATTTGAAAACTTTTATTCAATTAAATTGATAAAGGGTAAATATTGAATTTGTATACCTTTGAAGAAAGTGCGCGATATGTAGATGCGAATTATAAGATTATAAATTCAATTCCCAGGAGAAAATCGATACTTTACCTAGTTTCTAAGTACCTTCGAAAATATATTAACTAACGCCCACATTCATAAAAAAATAAAGAATGCTTAATAAATCGAAAATTTGTTTGAAAGTCTCACTTCCTAAAGCGCTTTAAATCAATTTAATTTCTTATGAATGAAGAGATAAGAGTTTTGTGAGGAAGTAACAACACAAAAATAACTTTAAGGCGCAGTGGAGCTCGCGGGTATTTGCTAGTCTACAATGAAATCTAAATTTTGTAACTTTGATCCTAAATTTCCACGCCCATTTCTAGAAGATTCTTTGACTTAAAAAAACTAACGCAACAAATGTGTTGAACGAAGGTTTATTCTGCCGGAATCAACAATAAAATCTGCGTTTTTGGTAAATTTAGTCCTGAAACTGCCACGCTCATTTCTATCGCTTTGCCGCCTTAAAGAAAAATCTTCACGAAAAAACGCTTTTACTGGTTGGGTATTCTAACGGAATCTGCAATGAAATTTACATTTTTGCTATTACACGATTTATGTCACTTTGCTAAAAATACATATACATACATATTTCATACTACATATAACAAAAACCATTATAAATCAAAGTTTCAAACTTTGTGCCAAAATTAAAAAAATATCAAGAAAAATCTATCAAAATTTCACACTTTTTATTCAGAGTTCTTATAATTTTTTTGGGGTATGTAATTTTATAGCCGATTCAATTCTATTGCAAGTTCTAAGTGGCTAAAAAGTTCTGTCGATTTTTAGTAATTTTTTTGTTGACGATGTTGCGCATTTTCCTCCATACAAAAAAAAATTCTCGAACATACTTTGTATGGAAGAAAATGCAAAATACCGTCAAAAAAAATTGCCAAAAATCAACGGCATTTTCTAGCCACTTAAAACTTGCACTTTATTAGACTAAAATTTAATGGGCTACAAAACTGCATACTTAGAATTTTTCATAAAGTTCTGAATAAAAAGTGTGCAATTTTGATAAAAATTCATTTGATTTTGTTTTTAGTTTTAGTACAAAGTTTGAAGCCTAGATATATATGATTTTAGTCATAAAATGAACTATATTTTTATAAAAAAAAATAACTAAAATTATATAACAAAAAAATTAATATTCAAAACTTGTCAATATGTGGGTGGCGTGCAATTGTGATACACACTATACATATAACTAAGCACGAGTAAACAACTAAAATAATCGAAAAGCAACATTAACGGTACAGAAATGGAAAATTATTTTATTTGTTTGTATTTATGTATTTTTCATTGACGCTTGCCTACCTTAGCTTAGCATTGTAAAGTAGCAAATTTTTTTTAAATAAGTTTTTACGCAAGAAAGATTTTAATTGCTGCTTCTTTTTTCACAATTAACGCATGATTACTTCTTTTATTTATTTTTTTTTTTTAATTTTTTTACGCATGCGTTTGTGTTGTTGGTGTTTGTGCTTTTCATTACTATATGTATGTATACGTTTTTACTACATTACATTGTAATTATATTTATTTTATTTACAAATGAAAACCAATTAAATTTATAATTATTTAACACAGGTTTAAAAAATGTACAAATTAATTGTTTTTTTTTTTTTTTTTTACAAAAAAATGCTTTTGCTGAATACACGTATTTTTCCGAGTTTTGCAAGTAAATTTACAGCGCTTACATACAAGTACACACATATAAATATACACATACATACACATGCGCATATGTATGTGTGTGCAAAAAAGTCTTTAATGGACACTCACTTTTCTAGCCACAAGTTCAAATAAACTACTAAATACATAAATGTGCGGGCATTTCGAATCGTTTTTTGTTGTGCTTTAAAGCTAATACATAGATATACAAACGTATGTAAATATATAAAAATTAATAATAAAATTACATTAATCTAAAGCTGCTTTTAAAAAATTACAAGTAAACGTTTTTTTTTAACGCGTAAACTTATCACGAAAACAGTTGCCTACTTTGTTTTGTAACAGAAATCGATAGCTGAGCCAGGAGGGTTAACGAACGACGAATGGCGAACGGCGAACAACGAATATAGGCTGCGACGGAATTTTTTCGGTGTAGTGAGTGGGGTTGAGGAGCCAAAAAAAAAACAAACTCGGATAGTAAAACGGAGTTGTTTACTACTGGGTAAATTTTTCACATTTTTGACAGAAAACTTGTATGACATATGTATTTTTAACTTTCCTACTAATCTGTATACTAAAACACTCATAACACTGTTAATAGTGGGACCTTTTCAAAATTTTTGGGCTTGCATGATATTTTTTAATTTTTGTTTTGGGAGTAGCGTACATAGATCAGTTGTGAAATTCAGAAAATCGCTATAATTAATTTCTAGAATTTTTTAAACCAAAAACTCTAGTTTTGGACTACACTGTGGTAAGCTTAAGAGATACAATTTTTAGCCCTCTTACAGTTAAAAACGCAACGTAACATTCTGAACCGTTATCCTTAAAAATCGCAAGAGATTCATAACCAAAGCTTCAAGTAACCATATCAGAGTTAACATGTTTATCTTGGAGATTAATAGAAATGAAGTCAATTTCAGTGCTTAAAACATTGCTAGAGTATTGGCTTAGTAAAAAATATTTAAAAAAAAATCGCTTGTATGCAACCTAAAGTTGGTTGTAATGAGCTTTGAAGGGCAGTCTTATATACATATGTATATTCCAATCTAAAATAAGTGAAGTCTCAGGAAAGTTATTTCGCAATCAAAAAGAGAACACTTCACAATAGTAACTGAGTCCCAAGTTTTCTTAGTTTGCAACACTAAGCCTTATAGCTACCAGCTGTTGCTTTATTACTATAAAATTTCGAGCAAGCTACGTCATTTAGCTAATGGTTGAAAGCCATTGAAAAAAGTCCTTTTCGTAATCATTGACTAAAATGAAAAAAAAAGTGCAACCTAAGCGCTCATCAGGCAGTGTTTATTGCGTAAGAGATCATCACCGAAACCGAGGAAGGTTCTACCAAATACTTTGGGGTTACTGCACCATCAATCTCTGGCGTTAAGTAGTGGCTTACTGAATTCCGTTATGCTCGTATCAGCACAAGTGAGGCAGAACGTTCCGGTCGCGCAAAAGGCATCATCACGCGTCAATGATATTGGACGATCGGAGAATGAGTTTGTAGTGGCGGTAGACTTCTGAGTGGGTACGGTAGAGTGAAAATTTGTAAATGGGACATGAAAAAGCTATCCGACTTCAAAAAAGTGTTTGGCGATTTTTAATCTCAATCCGGACAACTTAGATACGTCACAATTCAAGGGCGACCAAGCAATAGCCATAGCAGTGGACTTCTCTGGGTGTACGTACACGAAAGACGGCTAAGTTGGGTCTATCCGCCAACAAGGTCTAAGCCGCAGTTTTTTGTTTGAGCTGCATGCGGTGTCAGTCGGATATTTTACCTTGAAAAGGAAAAACCATCATCCTAAGCTGCTAGACAGACTCGACATTGATTTGAAGCAAAAACGCCCGCATTTGGCAAAGAAGAAAAACCTCATACACCAAGGCGATGCAGATTTGGCGCCCTGCAATTGTTTCCTGTTTAAAAAATAAAATAAAAAAGTGGGGCTGTGGTAAGATATCTAAGACAAAGAAGAGGTTATTCGTGAAGCAACCGCCTGTATTGAGGATCTTGAGAAAACCTATTATTAGAAAGGGATAAAATGGGAGATCTATGGACTAAATGTCTCGAGCTAAAACATTACTATCATATGAAATAAAACGTCACTGACTTTTCAAACTGCCTTTCTAAGATTGGTAACAAAAAATAGTAGATAAAATTAATATTTTCCTCAGAATGTTGTCGCCATACCTACTTAGGTGGAGCAGAAAGTGTTGAGGTACTATATAATCCCTCGGGAAAATACCAAAAACCACTCAGTTCTTCACCGAGGTTTTGAAATGGATAGCTCTACTTCTTGGAGTGATAAGGCATTTTCTTTACTAATGTATTTCATGGGTCTCATATGAACTCCCAAATTAAATTCGGGTCTAAACATGGGAGCAGTAGCCTAAAGGGCTTATTTACGATACCTTTTATTTTCACAGACAAATGCTCAAAAGGAAATGGAAAAGACGTTCAAAAACCCAGTACAGTTGTACAAGATATTTCTTACGCATCTGTGGTCTACTAGGTTGCCGTTAGGGTGAACTACATTACAGGAATGATGACTTAGTTGCATATACGCTTGCATTGTGATCTTGGACACCCGAGCCTTTAAGAGGAGTAAAAATAACATATTGGGCGAAACTAAACGGGTCAACGTTATTCTGCCCTCACAGGGACTTGGACCGCACAGGATTCATGGCAAGAAAATGGCAGATGATCTGGCTGCAAAGGGCTCACCATTGAACAACTGATAATTTTTTAGGGTTTGTAAAACTCTGTAGCCTATTTCTTGTTATTATTGGATAATAATTTGTAATGGTAATAGATATGTCGCAACTGACTCCATTTTTACAGAATACTGGGTAATAGATTCTCAGATATGACAGATATGACCTAGAGCCCAACAGCCGAACACAAAATAAATGCTAAAATACTTTCTGTGCAACTGTCCAGCATTGTGTAGAACTTGAGTGAATTGTTCATTTAAATACACCAGGGAAAAAGTTTTCTAGCCCATCTAAATAAAATTTTATAAACTATTTGCATGGAGTCCAACACACTCGGGCTGTAGACATCTTCCTTTCTGACTTCTTTAACTGAGGCGCAGTTCACAAAGATGCCAGAGGTCCGATACGGGTTCAACAGATCAGTGAGTTTTTTTAGTAGAGATAAATAAGCTTCTTTAAGGGCTTTCTTTTTAGATTTTTTTGCTAATTTCGTAAACCAACAAATGTTTGCTCTTACACTTGTTTAGAAAGACTTGTTGATTTTCTACTGCTTACTTTACGCATTACTACCTCCTCTAACACTTTGCTGCAAAATAGTCTACAGTCGCTTCTGCGTCCTTCTCCCTCATCTTTTTGGTCACTCTCCTTCCCATAAACTCTCAACCCCTCTCTTACACTCCCTGTAACTCTCTACCCTACTCTCTCTTTATGGCCTCACAAACGTACACATCTCTAAGCTGTTCCTATTCGCCGTCGCAGCCGGCTGTTCGTATGCATATTCGAATTTCTCGTAGTAGGCGCTGCGGCTTGTGCCACACCAATCGCCCTTGAGCGTGTATCAGTGATAGCGTCTTAAGCTACCATTGTTGTTGTTATTATTGCCGCCACCAACTCCAATTGCCACACCTCCACCGCCGCCAAAATGCTTGCTGCCGCCCCCTCCACCTATCGTAGCATAACCATTACTGCAACTGTTGTTATTGTATGCTGCTTGCCGCTGTGCGCCAGTGCCGCAGCTGTTGTTATCCATTAACTGTCCATTGCGCATCGGCAAAGCTGGTGGTGGTGGCGGTGGCGTTGGTGTAGCGGCTGAGAGTGCGTGATCTAACGGCAGAGAATAATGTGAGTTATTGTGTATGTAGTTGCTCTCATTCTCACGCGGCGAACGTTCAGCGCTAAGCGTATTGGCGTGTTTTCCACCACGGCCAATGCTGCCGTAGGGGCCATGATTGTGATTGAAGTGATCCTGTGTGAGGCGTATGTAACGATCGGCTTTGGTGGCGCGTTGTCCATTTTGATTGGTAAGTTGCTGGCTGTAGGGTGGCTCATTTGAAAGTGAACTCTCGGCGCTGACGTTGGCTGATGGCTCACGGCGTGTGCTGCTGGAGCTGCTGCTGCTGCTGCTGCCAAAGCGTGGCAACGAGGAGAGCGCATGCGCATGTGGTGTCGGTGGTGGTGGCTTGCCATTTGGTAGCTTGTTGTTTGAATTGCTGTTGCTGTGGCTGGTGGTGTTGTTGTTGGTCATCATGTGTATTTGGCTGAGCTGTACGAAGGGCGATTGTAGTTCGGCAGGTAGCGCGCCATTGGCATGCACACCATTCGGAACTTGCAATTGTTGTAGGGTGTTAGTGGCGGCCGTCGTTGGACCATTGCTTGTATTCACCGTCGGCGTCGAGGTACCCCAACCTCGATGTGGAGGTGGGGGTGGTGCTTCTAGCTATAGTTCGGTGACGGGTATGGGCCGCGAACCCATATACGGCTGCGTCTGGTGCATATTGTAGCCGCTGCTGCTGGTGTAGGGCATCGTTGGCTGTATACTCAGGCTGCAGGAATGCTGCTGCCGCGTCATGTACTCCTCGTCAGAGCAGGTCTTTTGATATTCGCGTTCCTTGCGACCCAACGCTGAATTGCCCCAACCGCCCTTGAGCGCTTCGCGTATGCGACGCCGGCAGCCGTAGATGAGCAGTGAGAGGCCGGTTATAGTGGCAGTGGTGACGACGACAACCACAACAATTAGCGCCTGTTGCTTGGAATCGTTGTGCGAGCAGCCGAGCATGGCGGGCGAAAGCTGCGAGAGCGGTTCCTTACGCATTGGCTCCGGGTAGATGCACATCACGCCGACCAACTTATCGTTAGACGAATTCTTCGACACAAGCAGATTGCGTAGCCAGAGCACTTGACAATCGCAGACAATGGGATTGTCGGAAAGATCGAGCGTTTGCAGATCTGACCACGGTACCAGACCCTCAGCTAGCGTGCGCAGATCATTTTCCTTGAGTATGACGTGGCGCAAATGTGGCAGCCCACCCAAAGCATTCTCCTGCACTTCCTGCAACATTTTATTGGACGAGAGATTTAAGTGCTCGAGGTTGGTGTTGGCGCTAAAGGCGCCATTTTGTACGCTTCGCAGCCGCTGCGCGCCTGTGATTTCTAGCTTTC
Organism: Rhagoletis cerasi; assembly: GCA_029783565.1. NCBI lineage: Eukaryota > Metazoa > Arthropoda > Insecta > Diptera > Tephritidae > Rhagoletis > Rhagoletis cerasi. Next base: position 14,785 of record JAPVRG010282573.1, read on the forward strand.
GTAATTGCTTCAACCCGGCAAAGGCGCCGCTGCCAATAACCTCAAAATCATTCTGGCCGAGCAGTAGTTCCTCCAGCCGCTCTAAGTGGCTTAGCGCACTGGTAGGCACCACCTGTAGCCTATTATCAGCCAGATCCAAGTATCTCAAACCCTCCAGCCCCTTCAAGGCTTCAGCAGAAATATTGTGCAGTCCAGCGCCACGCAAATCCAAACGCGTCAAGCCCTTCAGATCGATGAAAGCATTTGCTTGTATAGACGTAAAAGAGTTTGTACCCAAATAGAGCTCAGCTAAGTTTGGCATTGCTTTGAAAATGCTGGGCGCTGGCACTGTGGTCAACGTATTATCATCCAAGTAAAGTGTGCGCAGATTCACCAACCCATCGAAGGCATGCGGATCGATGCGATTAATGCGGTTCTGTCCCAAATTTAATTCTTCTATTTTCGACATCTTAGCAAACGTGCCCTGCTCGAGCTCTGCCAACAGATTGCCGCGCAAATTAAGCACCGTCAAGGCGGCCAACCCTACGAAGGTCATATTGCTGATTTGTCCGATTTTGTTGTGATTTAGATGTAGCTCTTGGAGCTTACGTTGAAATTGGAATGTACGCTGTGGCAATGTGACCAAATCGTTGTAGGAGAGATCAAGAAACAGTAATTCTGCATAGAACTGCAGCGATGAGTCGATCGTTTTGATTTTGTTGCTTTGTATCACCAGTCGCTGTATGAAGGGATTTAATGTGATGGGTAGCACATCGAGCACACCTTCGCCGCAACGCACCACCAACGTATCGTCATCACACTGGCAACTACTCGGGCAGTTGGCCAGTGCATAAGCGGGTGTCATTAGCGCGGCAAGTGCGCATAGACAGCTGAGGAAAAGACTAAAGATGTGCACGCATCTATGGCTTGTGTTGTGACACCGCTGTCGTGGGCAGGCTGTTGTGCCTCTTAGCTTATTTTGCAGGTTTTTCGGATACATTTTTGTTGTTGTCGCTTTATTGATTTTGATTTGGTTTATGCTGTTTGCTAGCTGACTTTATTGTTATATTTTTATAGTATAATAGCAGCTGTTTTAAACACCAGTTCTCTATTTTCGAGCCGAGCTATTGAATGATGTCAAATGTGTTGGTTTGATTGAAGATAAATCAAAAGCTTCATTCGAAGTATGTTGATAACTGAAATGAAAAAAGGAAAATATTGATTAGTACAGAGCATTTACCAAAAGTTTTGTATGTTTATAATTATTATTTAACATTAAAATATTTCGCAAAATACGACTTTTGTACAAACGAAGTTCTTATAGCTCTTTTATGGGTGTCATAAAATGAGTGTTTTAGGAACAGTCTTAGACTTATCGAAACAACAAGACTTAATCTAGTCATTAGGTATGATATAGCAGGTTACTGAATATCCACAAGTTTTCAGAGTTGGTTTAGGAATCTTTGAGGGATTTATGTGATAGAAAACGCCTTTGCAAAAGA
>JAPVRG010282633.1:0-15610 GCA_029783565.1 Rhagoletis cerasi
CGAGCGCACAAGATGCCAAAAGCGTTCTCTATGACTCTTCGGGCTCGCGATAAACGCTTATTAAACATTTCTCGATCAAGTGATAGACGCGTTCCTAAGTGCAAAAACAAATTTGTTAGACATACATATGCATAAGTATATATATTAATGTGAAGTTAGTATGTAAGCACAAACCTGGGTATGGCCGCATAATTAAATTTTCAAGGGGAAATGCAGCGTCGCCAACCATAAAGTAAGGGAATTTGGTGAATGTTCCGGGCAAATAATCATCTTCAGGGAAATCTACACTCTAAAAAATTTTTGTTTAATTTTACGCATATTAAGATAGGTAACCAGTTTCCTCTCCTTATGTGTGCGAATTTACACATCGTGTCAATTAAATTAAACACTGCTTGTTTACTTTTACTTACTTTATGTGTGGCGTAGAACAAATTTCAAATTTGTTTGTTGAATTCTAAATACTTTTTGTTCACAATTACACAGCTTACACATTAAATGTTTAAAATTTGCTCTAAAAAAATTTTGTTTAATTTTACGCATATTAGGATAGGTAACCAGTTTTCTCTCCTAATGTGTGCAAATTTAAACACTGTATGTTTACTTTTACATACCAATTTGTCGCGTTGAGCAAAATTACACATAAAATATTTAAAATTGATTAAATATGAGCACTTAATGTTTATTATTAGTAGGGAATGTATTTTTACGTTTAAAATGTTTGCAATTTTAAACATTTCATGTGGATTTTTATGTGTATATTTAAACATCTCATGTTCAACAACCCAATCTTAAACATCTTATGGGTATATTTACACAGATTTTGGTTGAAAAATAAACACTTTTCAGTAGTGGTTTTGCATGCACTTTTTAGAGTGCATAGTTCAAGCTTTTACGAAAAATTTAAATCATAAATTTGTATGAAAACCTTTTATATGTATTTTAACTTTTGCATTTAAAAATAATAATAATAGATTGGCGCTTACACAACATGCTAGTGTTTGGCCGAGCTTCTCCTCGAATTTGTGGCATTGCGCCTTGATGTTGTCACACAAAGGGGAGGGACCTACAGTTTTACGCCGACTACGAACGGCGATTGTATTTTTATGAGAAGCTCTTCATGGCAGAAATATACTCGGAGGTTTGCCATTGCCTGCCGAGTGGCTGTTAAGAAAAAACCTTTTTTCTAAATTTTTTTTGCGATGTTGTTTTGACCAGGGCTTGAACCCAGGCCAGCGGAGTGGAAGCGCGCACTGCTTACCACTACACCACAGCGGCCACTTTTGCATTTATTATTATTAAATTTAGATAAGCTGGCACGGTGGTCCTCGACCAATTTTAACCGTGATGAGCTTGCACCTCCGATTTTCTTTCTGAACGTGATTAAGGAACACTTCAGGAAACTGTTCCTATAACTCATAAAATCGAGCATTTGGCCCTTTTTTTAAAATGCATTTTTTTTCAAAAGTGCATTTGCTGGGTATGCATGGGCATATATTCTGAGCAAAATAAATTTTGATCACCATTATTTATGTTTTTTTGTACGCTGATTATGAAAATGATATTCATTTTACCAAAAAATGGTGGGATCAATAGTTATTAACCCCTTTATGCCCAAATTTCAATTGGAGGAAAAAATGTTTGTATCAGATTTATGTAGGTGCTATTAAAACTCAAATAAAAAGTAAAAAAAGAACTTGATGTACTTGTTAACTAATAATAAACTCAAAGTTAGACAAATGATGATTACGACAATGTTTCCAATGTTTGAAAATCGCAGCGTTGTTATCAGTATTTATTATACTAAATAATATTACTATCAGAAATTGTTACACATACGTATTTATAATACATATAAGCGTATAACAACGTATTATTTGATAAAAAGACATAAAGCTATAATGTTAAAAAATTATATATATTATATACTAAACATGCTGAGAATTATACTCGCATACGGCTCTAAGTAATTTCTTTGCATAATCCGGATGATTTTTGGATACTTTATACTTGGCCCAAGTTGCAGAAAAGTCGTAATGAACAGCTTCCATGGCCTGCTTGCGTGTTGCTTTCCTATCTTAGGCGTCATCTTGCTTCTCCGGATGCTTATAATTGAAAGTTTTATTTTTATTTGACAGCATCTTCACTGTCAACATATTTTTTTTTTAATAATATCATATCAAGTTGGAAAAAATCGAACTTTAAATAAAACTTAGACATAAAGGGTTTAATAACTATTGATCCCACCATTTTTTGGTAAAATGAATATCATTTTCATAATCAGCGTACAAAAAAACATAAATAATGGTGATCAAAATTTATTTTGCTCAGAATATATGCCCATGCATACCCAGCAAATGCACTTTTGGGAAAAAATGCATTTAAAAAAAGGGCCAAATGCTCGATTTTATGAGTTATAGGAACAGTTTACTGAAGTGTTCCTTAATCATGTTCAGAAAGAAAATCGGAGGTGCAAGCTCATCACGGTTAAAATTGGTCGAGGACCACCGTGCTGGGTCTTATGGCTTGTAGCGAAAGTATTTTTTTTTTTTGGAAACTTTAAAATTAAAATAATAATCTTGTGGAGATCGGCCAAAGGTGTCCAAAAAATTGCAAAAGACCGAAACTCAACTCTAAATCAAAAACAGTTTTAATTTTTTTATATTTTGGCTTCATATCCTGATTTCGCGGAAAATTTTTTTTAAGGAATGATGATCAAATGTCAAAGGTCGGATTCCTTGAAATGAAAGCTTATACATTTTCTAGCAACGAAAATTATACATGTATGTATATGTAGTTACATACATATGTATATGTACTAGAGGACGTAGTAAAATTAAAAATGATTCAACGACATAACACCCCTATAAAAAGACATCACTTTTGATATCTTGTAATACCTTTAAAATAATTATGTTTATGTACTTCTTCAATTGTTTAACCCTCATCTTGTACTTCAAAAAAACCAAACTCGCCAACGTTAGTCGCTGCTAGCTAACTTTGCTGTTGCTTTCACATACAAAATTTTCTTTAAGCGAGCAGGGATGAACGCAAGCAAACAGAAAAGTGGCGAAGGCGAAATATCCAATTTATTTTCAATAAAATAGATAAAGTATGTGAGAAAATGTTCAATCTTTTACACCTTGTGGGCGATTTCGGCCCATTAAAGCAGGATAAGGGTTAAAAACTGGATCAACGCTCATTTAAGATTTGAACAGATGATCATTTTTGTTTTTATGTATGTCTGTATACACTGCGGTGTAGTCGTGAGAAGTATGCATTACCACTCCGTAGGGCCTGGGATCAAGCCCTGGTCCGAGCAACATCGCAAAAAAATTATAGATCAAAGGTTTTTCTTAACAGCGGGCGCCACTCGGCAGGAAATGGCAAACCTCCGAGTGTATTTCCGCCATGAAAAAGCTTCTCATAAAAATACAATCGCCGTTCGGAGTCGGCGTAAAACTGTAGGTCCCTCTCTTTTGTGTGACAACATCAACTCGCAACGCCACAAATTGGAGGAGAAGCTCGGCCAAACACTAACATGTTGTGTAAGCGCCAATCCATTATTATTATTAGGTATGTATACACAATATATGTATGCATATTTACTTTTTCTACCATTAACCTTCTTCTTCAAAAATTCTCTAAATACATATTCTAAGTACAGGGAGGAGCGTTGAGAAAAAACTATGCAGGCAAATGTAAAATTATAGGAGCCCAACAAAAAGTTGAAATGTAAGAAACCTATAATATCAAACACTTTATAAGCGTGAAGTAATTTTTAAAAAGCTGAAATACATATTGAAATATGTTTCAATGTATTCGCTTTTCTGATCTATACGGTTTTAAAACAAGGTTTATTGTAGGTTTCATTTATGTCCATAATACGTACATATTACTCGTTTGCTGGATGAACGTACATACATTATCTTTCAATTGTATGTAAATATCTCTCAATTGCGCCCCAGAAAAGGGATGTTTGTCTTGCATACATCTTTACTAATTTCCAGCCTCTTCAGCAATTATACACAGAAAGAAAACCAAATATTTGGGCAAAGTAAGGAACCAAAGTAAAGGTGAGCATAACTTAAACATGTGTATTAAATTTTCAGATTATATTTTTTCTTTATTTTTAGTTAATGTATTTTGCTCAATGCGAAAAAAAACTATCAAAAAACTTTTTTTTTAGTTTTTGATTATGTACGTACTCATTGTAATTTAATTTTTTTTTAAATACAGAGTTGCGTACATAATTATTAATTAAAACTTCCAAGGCCCGCACAATGTTGTTGCATTACCTGTAGTCACTCGACAATCGACAATTATCCCATTGCCACAAAAACTAACATAGCATAGATATGTATAGGTATGTACATAAATATTTCTATTTGCAATATATTTCAAGTCTCTTATTTTATGTTTCTTTATGAAGGATATATTTTTATCCAACTACCAAACCACTTGAAACTGATCGCCTTTGCCTCTTTTGCACTTAGCGGATATTTAAGAAGTAACTAAATAAATTTCATTTGAATGCTTCCTCCAACACTCCATAAAGCAAATGAGCAGTAAAATAAAGCACACACTTGGATGCTGTGAATAACTGCAGCGGCCACAAGGCGAGCGAATCTTACAGGAATAAGCGAATAAGAGAAAAAGCCAAAAAGTGTTTCGATTGTTTCAAACTCTTCACTACTTCTCCACGCAGTCGCGACGCCATTATTTTGCTTTTTCTCTTCCTTATTTTATTTTACGGCCCGCAATCAGTCTTGTGCTGCTCTACGTATCGCGTAAAAGGATCTTTGATGATTGGCTTACGGAAGCGAAGAAAAAGAATTTGATGCGGCATAAAGGCAGCCGGTGGAGTCAGTTGTGGAACGAAGGAGGACTGGAGTGGTAACAGTTGTGATGTTGTGCAAGAACTGGTTTGTTTACGGCCGCAGCGATTTATTTGCTAAACACAATTATGCGATTAAAAAAATTATCTTGGCAATGTTGCATTGTTTGCCGATTTATATTTTTCAGTTTCAGATTTAAAATTTATAATTCTAATCACTTTTACCGAATATATTTTTCCAGTTTTAAGATACATATATGTATATTGTTATGTACAACACAAATGAATATAATAAGTACATAAATAAATATACATACATATATATAGTTATATATATACATATTTATGTATTAACATTTATGTACATACATACATATATATATATAGTTATATATATACATATTTATGTATTAAAATTTATGTACATACATACATATGTATATTGGGTCTCGCTATGTCTCTAAGTTCAATTCAACTAACGCTACCAAAATAAGAAATCAGATAAATTTTAACTAACGAGTCGAGCTGGGCTTGTTTTTCCGAGAATGAAAACAGCAGACAGCAGCGGGTTTGAAGCGAGCACGAAAGGATCGTGTTTGTCTAGTCAACACAGAAAAAATAAGTGAGAAAAACTACATACTCTAAAAAGCATAAAAAGTAAACTGTGGAAGAGTGGTAAAAAATGCTTAGCATGGAGCAAAGAGCAATACAGTAACTGCCGGGTGCCTGCTGCAACAAAAAATCGCAAGTTGCAACAATCGGGCGATTTGCATCCCAAGTGCACGTTTAGCATGTTGCAGCACGGTGCATGCAACACGGAACGGAAACGGGCAACTAACAGCATGTGCACCAAGAAGTGCCCGCAAAAGGAACATGCAGAGAGTGCTGTAAAAAATCATCGGTGGTGCAATGTTCATTTTTGGCATAGAAAATCGCATGTAAATAAATTTCTAAAGCAGCAACAACAATTTGCAACAACGAAACTCAAACATTATAAGCAAAGAAACAAGACACACCAGTGCCGGCAAACAAGCGAACGGCGGACGGCGACGCTATCGATGAGATAAACGTGCAACCAAATGCGGGTATGCGGCAACATGGGTATGCTGTACTCGAACCACATGTGGCATGTTGAACTTATGTTGGCATGCAGCACTCATACTAGTAAACTCAAGTTGCGATGCGCTTGTTCTGTATGAATTCTACTTGGAGCGCTCCATCCACGCCAACACTAGCTAATGTAGGCTCCAGGGAAATTGGGCATTTTCAATGGTCAGTCGGTGCAACAAAGTTGCATGTCGCCCGCTTGGCAATGAGGAATTGATCGTCCATCGAAGATGAATAAGGAACTATTTTTACTTTTAAATCTTCACCAAAGCCCCGCGTATAGGTTTCTGCAAGTGGCATGTATAAGACTATTTGCCTTTGCTTACACAATGGGTACTTTCGTTGCTTTTTTGATGTTGCTGCCTTGTCATAGTGACTGTCTCTGATGCTTGCGTTATCGCCATTGCGGATGTCATCGAACTGTTGCTCTTGCTGTTGACGCGCATGTGTCGGTGCCACACACCACATAGCTGCATTGAGACAGTGTCGTTATGCTCATAAAACTTAAAAACGACCACAACTGATATTGCTATTGATGCTTGTATGTCGGCGTTTGTACCCTCGAATAAATGAGCAACGAGCGTCACTATGAGCCGTTAGCCGAAAAGTAACGCTGGTGTAGATGTCTTTTGTTACGCGAGAAATCGTGCCAATACCATCTCGGGCTACCATTTCATAGTCGCGCAGATACATACATATGTATCTATATATTTTCATTGTTCATCCATTTTATTTTCCAATTTTTTTGGCAAACAAAAATCCTACGAGTACAAGTCGCGCTCGTTCGTTGCCGTGTTGCATGTGCCAGTTACAATAGTTGTCATGCTGGTGCAGGATATATGTGGCCAAGTGTGGAAATCTGGTAAAAATACATACTAAATATTTATATAGTGTTGGCAAAGATATGTATATCAACTTTTAGAATTATGTTTAAGAACAAAGGAAGATGCTGAAGCAACAAAAGCAATAACAATAGGACTTAATTTCTTGTGTATATTCAAGTGCCGATTGCTGCCTTTTGCAGACACAAAAAGTGATGGTAGGACCAGAAGAAATGAAAAAAATAAAATAAAAATACCAAACAACATTATACCACCGATATTGCGGCCAAGAAAATTTTATTCGCAAATCTTCCTTTAAAACTTACACATTCTCTCGAGAAGCATGGACACTTAGAACACACACACGTTCCACCGTAAACTTAGTGACATTCATATATACATACCTACATATGTACATTGCCTTGTGGAAATTCGAATTAGTTTGCATGTCTGCTTAGAACAGCGAAGAAGGCGAGATAAAAAGGGGGAAGGTGGTGATGTGCCTGCCGGAATGAATATTGCTCCAAGAGTCGAGTCGGACACCGGTGTGAGCAACAAAGAGAAAAGGCGGCAGTATTTACTCCGATTTATGCGTTTTTAAGTTCTTGAAGAAAAATTACTTTTGTTTACCGTGCAATGCTGCATTGTTGCACTCTTCCTAACATGCAGAATTTTCTTAAATATATACTCTACTTCCTAATAAATATCGTATATACCTAAACTTGGAGGAGATCTGGCAGGAGTGAGTTGCGATGTTATACAAAATGTTCCCAAAATGTTGTATGCTAGCCAGAGGGAAGAGAGTGGTGGCACCACATTTTTGGGAATTATTTAAAATAAAAAGGACGCACTTCCTTCTAATGCCGACGAATAAATTCGCCTGTCCAAAGAGGATGTGCAATAACTCAACTGTACTTTGTCGCAATTTCGGTTTGTTTACTTGGAGTGGAGCGCAGATGCTCTTGTTTTTGCTGAGTTTTTGCTCGTTGCATTGTGGTGTCGCCTGGCTGCTAAGACTGTATATGTGACTGGGAAATTTATTAAAAGTTTAATTGTTGCAGCTTCCAAATCCGTATTTCGATCTTTATAAAAGAAACTATTGAAATTGTGTTTACAAACTTTATTAAAATAAATACATAAAACCCACGGGCTTTTATGAAAAAATAGGTAAGAATATGGACATTTATATATTCCCGCCTTGTTTCTTCACTTCTTCCCAAAGAGCATCTTTAGATACTTTTCTAAACGATAACGACGACCTTTTTAAATTGTTGCATTCCAGTTTATTTTATACAGAACATTTTGAAGCAATTTGTGGTTTCAACAAGAGCATAAGTTGGCTTGCTAATGCTAATTTTGCTGTTTTTGTGCCACAACCTTAACAGGTTAACTGAAACTATGCAACTTATAGCAATTAAGATAACAGAAAATTAGGCACTCCTACTAAGCTTCGCTTAAATCTTCAAACATTCAAATATACTCTTTTCCACATATGTATGAGGTAGCTGTTCGGCGTACCGGACGTACGTAAAGCTTACATAAGTGCAGCCACAACAGTAGATTTAGTAGCAGGATATTTACTCCCAAACATTGGTTAACTCAAGTGGACACTTGGCAAAGCCCTTTACTACAATAATAATGGCTAAGATAGTACAAGCGTACCCTACCATACATGCATATGTAATACATATTATGTAATGACAGGTGTACATATACTCACCGTCGCCTAGGTAAAAGATTGTCGCATGTTATTCACGTTTCCTATGAGCTTACTACAATCTTTTACCCTGGCGACGTCATGCATAAGCATATGCGCATACATATTTGAAAAGACTTGAGCATATGTATCTACACAAGTGCATTTTATGCCTGATATGTAATACGTATGTATGTATGTAGGTATGTGCATAAGTATATATACTTTAAATTTATATGAAGGTCTACATAAAACATGTGAGGCTAAAACATTTTACTCCAGTTTGGAAATCCTTCTGAAATCTATGGTTATTAACAAAGACATTTGTACTTTGTGACATTTACTTTGTGCTTGCGATTACCGAATGCCGATGAGTGGCGTCAAACATTTTTAAAATGAATAATGTCTCCATATTATTTTAGACTGTGCTCAGCTACTGTTACTTAATCAGCACCCGTATTTGAAAATTATATATCTCTTGAGTTATGGTTACTTTTTCATGTTGCAAGCGGTGGTGAATCATTGAATGCACTTCATTAAAGCAAAATGGAAAAATGGATGTTCAGTTGTCATTCTACATTGACAAGTGGCAATTGCAAATGGGTCCGGGTGGTACTCCATATTGTAGTTTATGATTTATTGTCTACAGAATGGTTGCAACATGTTTTTCTTGCTCCCTTTCCCTTTAGCTAAGCGATTTCGTGGCATGGATATCAGAAATGGTGGTTGTTTGGAGCTGTTTTACGGTTAATGAATACGAAAAATTGTGCACATATGGGACATATGAGGTATAGCGGGGAAGGACAGAGAATCTGAAGGAAGATACCATGGTGCATTTGTGGCATATGAGTTAATGTTGTAATGGGAGAACATACTTATAAATTACTGAATAGCAGCTTTGAATTAGCGAATGTTATATTTTGTGTTAAATTTAATTGATTGCACAAAGAAAGAAAGTGGATTTAATTGGAAAATTTTTTTACTTTTTACTAAAATGCATATTTAAATTAAATGAAAAATAAAACAAATTTTTTTTATATAAATAGTGGTTTGGTCTAGTGTATCAGACTGAGTCTCAAAATGCGGAAGTCACTCGCTGATATCTGCTCCTATTTAGTTATGTGCATATAGCTGTATTCTTAGCACAGAACCATCATATTCTTTTATTCATATATCTATAAATTAAGAAGTAATTTCTTGCATAATATGCACATCACGTTTAATAGAGTTAAGAAACTTAATGTTGATTCCCACTTACTATAGTCGTGCTGTGTAGCACTGGAGAGAAAATATATTTTAAATTCTCTATTATTTTTGCAAAACAATATTATTATTTATATTTAAGAGGCTTTATTTAATTACTGTAGTAAGATTTTTCTTCTTATTTACGATGGACACTCACCTCTAGGTTTATCCAATCTTTCAATCTTCAGTTGTATGAGTGGGCGAAGAGTCGTATGTTATTTTCTAGTTGAATTAAACAGTTCTTTAAATTCTTTCTACAGGTACATTCAACTGCTGCGTTTTCTTCGCCTACGTTTCTAGCGATCGTCCATTGCTCCCCATCTTTACCTGTTTCCCCTACTTTCCTTTGACATCTATTTTTTGCTTAAATTTGCTCGTTCATTTTTCTGCGCCACAGTAAATTAAATTTTTGCATTCGGAATAACAATATGTCTGGCAACACAACAGCGTCGACAGTCATAAATAGAATTGAATTTTTAATTCGCACATTCTTCAACTGGCTCTGTCACTCACGAATTTCGCACTCTTCATACGCCAGCTATGGCAATATATGCAGCTCTTTTCTTACCGCGGTCCGCACCCATTCTCCCTCCCCACCCATGTACATCATTCTATTACTCCCTTAACAACAAATATGTGATATGCATAAATCCATCAACAGTTTGATATCATAAAAAATTCCCTCACCCCTGGAAAAAATCAAGTTTTTTCTTCGGCTACCTTCTCGCGATTGCTATTTCTATTGCAGTTCCTTTTCAGTGTTTGTTGGTTGTTGGGTGATCGTTCGTTTTTTGGCTGCTTTCAGTTCAAATTGCCACATCAAGTTGACAGTTCTATGGGGCGCGTTGACAGTTCGTACTACACACTTCATTGCATATGCAAATGTGCCACAGAAGTGACTGCCACTAGCCACTTGCCACCAGCCATTACAAATGTAACGTAAACTATGAATGTGCTATATTAAACAGAAAGCCAACAACGAGCAAATGCCGTCATGAAGTTGTGAGTTTTAGTTTGAGAATACTAGACAGAAATAAATACAAAACGGAAGGAAGGAAATAAAAACTCTTTGTTGTTGTCGATGAAGCAGACTGCAATAAAAGAGTAGAGAGTATAGAATGTTTGAGAAGTGAAAAAACAAACGAATTCTAAACAAAAAACTTTTATTCTTGCGCAAAAAGTTTGCGTACATCCAAGCAAATATATAAATGTATATATTTAAGTTTATGTATGCATGTTCATATGTGCCTGGGTAGATGATGTATTTTTGAAATGCAAATAATGTTAGTTGCAATTTCATTTCAGTCATCAACTGTAACTCTGTCTGTACTTGTACATATGTACCATTTATTCATACTTATGCCCGTACTATACATACAAATTTGGTGCTTATTTGCAGTAGCAAGAGTCACTATTGCGGCCCCCGTGGCAGCCATGCATTCCTTGGTAGCGATTTTTGCCGTTTTAGTGTTTTTTTAATTAAAAATGTTTAGCTTTTAAAGCGATTCATTTACACTTTTCTTGCTACTGTTCGCGACATGTCACTTCTAATTACTCTCTATCTCTCATCGCCTATACAATTAGTTAGTATAGCGTTTTACATATTTTTTTCTTTTGACAAACTAAATATGTGAATAGTATTTAAATACTTTTATATTAGACCGGGTCAGTCCCTATGCGCAAGAAAAACGTTTGTAATTACCCCACATAGTTTCGAAGATTTCTTCGAAAGCATTTTGCGGGCAAACAAATTTTTGTCCCTACCACATCCTAAAAACAGCAAAAATCAAGTTTTCCTCATAAACTTTTATTTATGACCTAATTCTTAAGTGGTTTGAAAGGTAGTTTTGGGAGATATACATAGACGTCTTTAACATTTTGAAGAATTATTCAATTAGAGATACATATAGGTAATTTTTGTCGTTAGTATATTAAAAATATATATAGTTCTAATTAATGTATTATCAATGTGCGCATTCACTAGAGCAGTTGGATCAGTGATTTATTGATTAATGATGAGTGATTCTTCTCTTGTGTAAACAATGTATACCTTATTACAAACAACTTGCTACATAAAACTGAACGGCACAGCTATGTGAAATACTTTTTATGTCGGCGCAGAAGGGGCAATATCAATATCGGCTTATGCATCTGTTGGTCACTTAATATAAGTTGACATAATCCGAGAAAGAATGGAAACAATAAATTCAAAAATTCTATGATCCGCGGCTAGCGATATTAAATCGATCGCCACCAGACAGAAATGATTCTTTCTTGCTCAGAAGCCAAATTATAAACAAATTTATTTTCCAAGGGCACGTTTGCAATGGGTCCTTCATGGTGTATCACCTTTCTTGCAACCACGTTAAGAAGCGACTTTGAAAATAAGGAAAAAAAATAATATTACATTCGTTCACTTCCTTAAACCGTTAAAAAATTATGCGATTTATTCTAAAATGCTCCTTGAACTCGTCCAATGTGTTTACTGGCACGTTAAACTATATACTTTATTTTTTTCGCTTTCATTTTGAAGAACAATGAAATAGTTTAAGAAACTAAAAAACACGCGTTACTGGCAGATGTATGTATGTATATTGTCGTATTTCTTTATCTCTCTATGTTCCCGCTTAAGCAATACTTTTACATGCGCAATGCTGCGGTCAATATTACAATTTTAAAATATTCCCACGGAAATATTTCAGGAACTAATTTTCAATTTGATAATTTACGGTCAATTTACTTATCAAGCTCTTTCATTTGTTATATATTTAAACTCTGTAGCTATTGTAGTTTAGTCAAGCTAAGAAGTAACTATCATAGATACATACATACATACGGGTGAAGGGTTTTAAAAAGGGTCGCATTTTCAGTATTTCGTCCACGATGTCCGCAACAAAAAATTCGTAAGAAATAGCTTCAATATAATTTGAATTCAGTTTTCATTTTATTTAGTCAAAAATACAAAATTCGTAGTAGCCAAAAAACTAAATGAACTTCTGAATCGAAAGCTATCAGTAAGTATCACAATATTTTTATGATAACATTTTCAGTAATCATGATCACTTCATTATGGTATCATGATTGTCAATCAGTTCATTCATTTTGAAGAATCAGTGATTAGTAACTGCTCTGGTGAATGCGCCCAATGCTATGTAACATTCAAAAATTGATAATAACAAAAAACTTGTGAACAAAACTCAATTTTGGCTGTTTTAGCATGTGATAAGAATGAATCCTCATGATGGCAAAATCGTCTCCAAGTAAGCTTTCAAAATTGTTTTCGCAACCCAGCCTAATGCAAATTATTCATTTTGATCACAGATTTCAATTTAAAGACCTAAGATTATGAAATGAGCACTTTGGAATAAACCATAGTCAGCTTATATACATATATACATATGTATGCGTATATTTATGGCTGAAAAGAAATGTAACGATTTCGTTTTAAATTGTGTTATTTATTTGGAACAAATTTATGCACCTAAAATGGTTAGGGGTACGAACTTAAGTCGTCCGTAAGGCATGCTTGTTTATTAAAAGTATATGCATATGTTCTAGGCGTTCATGCGAGTGGTCGGCCAGAGAGGCGGTGTCACGAAGTTCTGCTGCGCGATGTTCTCGACTTGTACAAAATGGCATTTAAATGTGCGCATAAGCGCAAGAAAATACAAAATAAATTGTAATTTAACACTGCTAGTCATAAACGTGATGTGTGACGAAGTGGCGACGAAGGGGAGCGCCAGCGCCACACCATACCCAAATACAAACACATGTCATGTAAAAGAATGTGTGGACGAAAAACCATTCACTATGACGAAACATATTTCTGAGAAGGGAAAAACTGTATGCACATCTGCTCCAAATCAGTAGCAACGTGCTGGACCTTAAGTTCAAACCAGTGCAACTATGGACCAGAGGCTCATCAAAAGTGGCGAAATAAAGTTCTGAAATTGATTGAATGGACTAGATTATCTTATTTATACATATATGAATAAAGGCAGACTGGGCCCAAGTTTCAAATAAATTTATTAATTATTTCATTGCTGGCAAATACTCAAACTTTGAAATTCTTTGCAAATCACGTTTGCCTCTTTGTAGAAAATGTCATATTAAACCTTTTATCCATTATCTTTCTTCAAAAGAATGCTAATTTTGCAAATTCAGGTGATTGCTACGCTTACAGGAAGTTATATGAAACTTAAAATTCTTAAAATTTTTTGGGATCAGTTTGTTCCTTATAGTATGCGATACAAAGAATTTAGGCCACTTTTAAGATTCACGTTTACCATTTAACGTGTCTGCGTCGTCTGCGCGTATTTTGCAGGCCGTATATCCTCGTAAGCATGGGCGCAGCCAGAAACGAAATATAGGAGGGCTTTTATATAATTCCTCCAAAACAAACAATTATTACTAAAAATTCTTTTAGTATCGTTAAGGCAATTTTTTTTACAAGAACATGCAAGAAAAATGGCTACGTCCGTTCTGACTTTTCGGAATGAGATAGAGAACCGAAGCGCGTGGGTCTGGTTGTGAATTAGGACAAATCGAATTATTTCCTGTCATCAGACAAACAGTCAAAGCACAAGCGCCTCGGCACACACGTCACTGTTGGCAGTTATAAGTTAGGAAAACTAGACGACTTCGTTTATTTAGGAACTAGCATCAACACTAATAATGTCAGCCTTGAAATTCAACGGAGAGTCACTCTTGCCAACAAATGCTACTTTGGACTGAGTAGGCAATTCAGAAGTAAAGTCCTCTCTCGTCGTACGAAAACCACGCTCTTTAAGTCAATCATCATGCCCGAGAAAGATTCTACGGAAGATTTACGAAACTTTACGCGTTGGCGACGGCGAGTACCGCAAACGATGGAACGATGAGCTCTATGAGCTATACAACGACGTTGGAAAGACTAGGTGTAGAAGGACTTGGCATCACTAGGCATTTGCAATTGGGGTCAGAGAAACTACTGGCGTGCTTCGTTGGATTCGGCCAGAATCGCTTAGACGGTTACAGTGCCAATAACGAAGAACAAGAAGAGGAATAGTTAAAGACTATTGTAACCAACAGAGAGTCAATTAAATTGCATACTTAGTTTTGGTATGCATTCGTACGTATACTTGCCGGATATTATACTGTTATATGTAATTATTAAAACGTAAACACCTTGGCTGTTCGGCAAATCGGTGTACAGCTTCCTCAATAATTTCAGGTTGGTTCAATGCTACAAACTTTTAATGTACGCTTAGGAGACACAAACCTAAAGACAAAGCAGTAAACTCTTGAACTAGAAATTTGTTTATATGTTCACCGTTTAGCCGATTTGGGAAATAACTCTTGTTGGTTACGGAACAAATATTTTTCCTACATAAAAATTGTCAGGTAACGTATAAAATAAACGTTAGGATATAAATCTTATCGACGAATTAAAAAAATATTTATCATTTAATAATTCTTACAGAACAGGGTTTTTGGGATAAAGCTGATAACTGTTTGTCCCTGGATTTTTGTTTCGGCTTCCGCTGAAACTAAAAAAATTCTAAAATCTATTAAAAACAAAACTATTTCCGCAAATGTTTGCCATTTTCCGTCGCGAGGTATGAAAAGTTAAATTTATAACGGTTAGACTGGAACCCACGCATTTGGCGTAACAAATCATCACATTAAACGCAATCCAAAGGTGCAATCTAAAACTTACCCCTGAAAAATTTATTTCATAAAAGGAGGAGGTTATAAATTCATCGAAATATTTTGTTAATGTATATATGTTACCGGATCACTTTGGACCACGTGAACCGTTTTCGATATTTATTTTGCTATCGGAAGGGTGGTACCTCAAGAGTGGTCCAATACTAATTTGGTTTGGTTCCGATCATTGGATCATAAAGAAACTAACGGTTTTCCTAT
>JAPVRG010282653.1:10545-22566 GCA_029783565.1 Rhagoletis cerasi
TTTCGACGTCGTTTCGAGTTCACCCAAACGACTTCACCAAAGCGACGTCGTAACGACGTCGATTCGAACTCGTCTTCGCCCTGTGGCTAATTGGGATTTTACCTGCATACCTACATATGTATATGTATGTACTATATATTTTTTTTAAGGAAGCGATGCGGAGAAACAGCGAAAGTAAAGCATTAAAAAGAGAGACGTAAGCACTGACGGCTGTCGACCGTCTGACAGTCCACCTGTTGGCCATCGACATAAAAAGGCATTCAACTTAAGTCCAATGAAGTGAATGGCAGAGCGCTTTTGACTTTCAGCAACTTTCGTATATATGTACATATAACTTTACTTATATTACTTTACCAGGGTCAGCTTACTGCAGCTATTTCCTTTACGGCCGAACCAGATGGTGAGCATTTTAAAATTTTTTTAAATTTCTTTTAAATACTTGCAGTTTTTTTTTGTATTTCATATTTATACGTGTCTCCGTCTTCTTCTTTCTTTCTTAAGTGGAGCGGCGTTCAAGTGAAGAGATGTACTCTCTATAAATTTTATTTTCTGCGACATAAATTAATAAATGTGCAGAGCTGATAAAGTTCAGAGTTGTCTGTGCACGCAGAAGAACGCCTGCCGCGTTTTATTTCCACTGCATCTTTATTTCATAAGGTGGAGCCAAAAGACAAGAGAAGAAAACAAATTTAATTACTTTAGTTTTGTTGTTATTAACATTGAAAAAGCTCTTAAGTTGTATTGGTTGGCTGCAGACGGCTACTAACTTGTTGGAAAATATATATATCTTCTTCTCTTCTTGTTTGGCGCAGTAATCGCCTAAGAGATTTGGGCCGAGTCTAACAAAGCACGCCAGTTGCCAACTGACGCCAATTGGAAATGCCAAGTGAAGCCAAGTCCTCCTCCGCCTGGTATTTCCAACGCAGGGGAGGCCTCCCTCTTCCTCTGCTACCATCAGCGGGCTTCGAGTCGAATACTTTCAGTCCATGTCGTTGTAAAGCTCGTACAGCTCATCGTTCGATCGTCTGCGATACTCGCCGTTGCCAACTCATAAAGGCACGTAAATCTTCCGTAGAATCTTCTCTCGAATACTCCTAGGGTTGCCTCATCGGATGTTGTCATTGTCCATGCTCCTGCGCCATATACCAGCACGGAAATGATGAGTGATTTATAGAGCGTGGTTTTCGTTCGACGTGGGAGGACTTTACTTCTGAATTGCCTACTCAGTCCAAGTATGACTTGTTGGCAAGAGTGATATATAGCTCCACTAAAATAGTTTCGAAGATGACTTGCTCTAAAATTTTTAGTTTCTTGAATTCTCAGCGTATGTTTCCTCTTTTTAATTTGGTGTTTTTTTGGTATTTCTACATGAAGTTATGAGTTGTTCTAGATTTCCTAAAATCCAAAAATACGAAGAAGTTGAATATATGTATATATGGAACCGAGGCCCCTCCTAATATTATATATGTGAAAGTTTGTGAGTGAGTGAGTATGCGGGTATGTTTGTTGCTCTTTCAAGCTAGAACGGCTGGACGTATTTAAATCAAATTTGGCACAAAGATAGGCTATATATAACCTGGAATAATATATAGGTTATTCTTTGATGAGAGTTGCCATCTTTTTCAACTAATTAACCAATTTACATATTACAAAACTGTGAGTGTTAAATATAACAAGGGAGTTCAAAAGCGATTTACTTAGAATAATTTTTTGAAGAGGGTTGCCACTTATTAAGGAAGTCAATTGAATAAAAAATTAAATCAATTATTTTTATAGGATATCAAACGAGATAGGTTTAGGAAATTTTCAGTTCGAAAAGATACTGCCAGAGTTATGGAAACTTAAAAAAGTTTTAATTTGAAAAGATTTTTTGAAGGAGGTTTCCACCTGTTAAGGAAAGCAAAAGCAATTTAATTAACAGGTTAACCGGAATGTGTACTTAAAAATGGATATGAAACAAGAAAGTTTTAAGAAAGTTTTATTTCGAAAGCATTTTTGAAAAGGGTTACCACCTGTTTAGAAATTCGAAGTCAACTTAGCCAACGGCGCGTTTACATTGGACAATGCTGTCAAGACAATAAAGAAATACGGATTAGTTGTCAAAAACGCTGATAACTATCTTCCTGACAATAGTTATGACAATTCATTTTCAGCAAAATGTGGAGCATGAACGTTGAATTATAAGTTGCAGCAGTATGCGTTTTCCGCGAGCTATTTGAGCTAAAAAATAAAAATATATCAGTAAGAAACAAAATACATTCATGTCAGCGTCTTTCCAGTACAGTATATGTACTTTGTTTTGAATTTTTCTTATTTCTTGCACAAGACGCCAAAATTATTGTCTACATATGTCAAATCACTGTCCGACTTACTGTCTTTAAAATTGTCAAAACAGTGGTTGAGACAACTGCAGAAGTGTGCATGTATTAGTGAAAAAGTGTGCATGTATTGCTATATTCATGACAGTATTGTCAGGTGTAAACCCTAAGTAACAAATTCAATGAACTATTCTAATATGAGTGTCAAGCGAAAGGCTTGAGTAAGCTTTATTTCTAAAATATTTTTGAAGGGATTTGCCATCTGCTCAAAAAATTAACAAGTAAATTGAAACCTTTTAAATACTCAATCGAAAACAGTTTAAGAAGGCTGTATGTACTTAGCTGTGTTTTTGAAGAGGGTCGAAACCAGTTTAAAAATTCCAGTTCAATTTAATTAGGTTGAGTTTAGAAAACGAAAATGGTTGCAACCTATTTAGAAATTTAAAATCAGTTTTAGTAACAAGTTAAATGAGACATTACAATACGGGAGTCAGAAAATTTTGTCTCCCCAATGATTTTGAAGATGGTCGCAACCTCTTTTAAAAGCCAAATTTAACTTGACTAGTTTTTGAAATATAATATATTTACATTAAATTTTTTTTAAAACAAATTTATTTTGCAAGAAAGGGTTGTCACATTTCCAAAATTTATGTAAATCAACTTTTTCCGTCTATGCTAACTAAAATATAATAATTTGGCATTAATATGAAACTAAATTTATATTCATACATACTATGTACATTAGGGTGGTCCAAAAACGTTTGGGAGGAAAAAAAAGTCGGAAATTTAATGCTCTCACCCTCTGGGATTGTTCTATATAGAAAAAAATTATACCCCTGTTTTTTTTATTTTAAAATAAAAATATATTTAGAGGTCGCTCAAAGCGCTCAAAGTTTCCGATGTATTTTGTATAGGGAAAAAGGGACTTTCCGTTGAAATGGCATAGAACCCATGAAAATCAAAATTTTTCAATCTGAAAACTCTGGTTCTCTTCAGAAGACTTCAGAGAATAATGCCCAATTGTTTATTTTAACATTTTTTGAATGTGGAAAAATAGTAAGAAATACCTTTTAACGCTTCTTTTTGTATTTTTGATTTTTTTGCGATATTTCGGAGACCCTTATAAATAGTTAAAATTAAAAAAAGTTGAAATAAACAATTGAGGATTATTCTCTGAAGTATTCTGAAGAGAAGTAGAGTTTTCAGATTGAAAAATTTTGATTTTCGTGGATTCTATGCCATTTCTACGAAAAGTCTTTTTTTCCCCATACAAAATACATGGGAAACTTTGAGCGCTTTGAGCGACCTCTAAATATATTTTTATTTTAAAATAAAAAATAGGGGTATACTTTTTTCGGTATAGAATAATCCTAGGGGGTGAGAGCATTAAATTTCCGACTTTACTTATTTTGGACCACTCTAATGTACATATAAAGACTATCGACGAGAGATAAGTTGTTCTTCATTCCGAAACAGCTGATTTAGTTAAAATTTGGCAAAAAAATTGACAATATCCTAAAATGTAATTTGCATACTAAATTCTTAGGAAAGGGAAATATCCAGACTGCTAGAGCATGAAAATGATCAGCATAATTCTATAAAGTGCGATAACAGGTTGAGGTGCATGCGGGCGAGTCCGTAGGGGCAAAAGCTATCAAATTCAATAAACATTGTACCAATAAAATGTATACTTTGCTCTAGCCATATCAAAATTAAATAATATCGATGCTTATTTTGTACATACGATGAATTGGAAACTTTTAAAATAATCTTATAGCTAAAATGTGAATTTTGAGTTCAGGAAAAATAAAATATACTTTAATTGATTTAAAATGCTGTCTTCAGCTGCTGTATGAGATGCGCACACAAGCATCCATATCGCACACATTCTTCAAAAATGTAGTAACTCAAAACACCATGTTTGTCAGCAAATGCGAATAATGTTTATGAGTTCATTTTAATGAAGTGAGGAAGGGAGTCTTTACTGTGCTTTTTCCAGCAAATCATAACAATATACTGCTTTAGCTTTTGCAAGGAGGTGAACATATGGACTGAGAACATTTCTAGCATTTGATATCCGAAATAGACATTTTTGAATTAATATACTTTTGAAGAACATATCACACACGTTGTGAGTATTACCCCCTCAGCCTTTGCTCACATAAGTAATTTCATATGTTACGTATACGCCATGTTGTCTGTGCTAATTACCCTATCTAATGACTACTACAATTTGCAATTACCCAGCAAGAGTAGCGGCAATAAAAGGTATTGTGTGTGTTAGAGTTACACTTGGTTAAATTTGCACAATTACATATGTAAATGTGTGCGAGTGTTTTTTAAGTTATATGTAGGTATGCACATAAATGCATACATCTATAGCTATATGAGTACTCACTTACAACACCCAAATGGCTCCAGTGGTGAATGCCACAAGCTCACTACACCAACCAAATGACTTGAATTGTTTTAACAAAAGCATATTAATCTGTGTGTACACACATATGTACCTACATATATGCAAACACACATATACTATGCACATACATACATATACATGTACTTATATTCTCCCTTGCTACCACCTGTCACGGTGTATTACTAAATTCCAACGGATGCATTGTTTTTAGCTGTTCTCCTTGCTCTGCACGCACGCATACAAATAACAAACCATATTCCTTTGTATGTGCATTATCTCTGCTTTAACAATTTGCTTTATTTTTAACCTTGTATGTACTTACAAATTACAACAAAGATGTGGTCTTAAAAAATCTTCAACTAAAATTTTAACGACCTCTATCACTGTTGCGGCATGAAGGAAGATATAAGCTAGCCAACGAAAGGACCCTCTAGGAAATTAATCAAGATACTCTCTTTGCGATACAAACTTGCGATAGAAACTCCAGAAAGCGTTAAGGAAAGAATCTGAATCGTTAACGAAAGTCAGGTGACACTCAAGTCATTCTTATCCTTTGAGGTTGAAATATAATCAGTCCTAGGGTGCATTGAGAACCTCAAAGTTCTTGCAGAATACAGTAGCTTTCAGCTACTTTTGTACCAGGCCACATGGAAATAGAAAAAAAATCAGGTAGAGGACGGCTTAGGTTGCTCAACATACATACGTATGCCTCAACTCTCACAGGACTCGAATCAGTCCCAGCAATAGGTCCCAGTACGCTGAGAAAAGAGCTAAGGAAAGGAACAATAAGAATGTACTGGCAAAGCATCATGGGACTTCGTCAAGCCAAAAACTTAATGGGGGTACAGCCTGAAGAGATATAGGCTTCTTATTAAGCTGACTAAGAAGAAACTGAAGAATGTCACAGGCATCACTTGTGTAACGCAGCTGAGGAGACACCACCCTTCCTTTAATGTGAGGCAATAGTCTAGGCTCAATGTGCCCAAAGGATGAGCACTTATACTCTCTGCCTTCAAATGCTGTTCTAAAATTTCTGGTGATTGTAGGGCTAAACGAGGTATTGTGCTGTTTAAAGGGCACAGTAGAACTGAAGGTCGCACTGCATACCTCTTTTAATTGTATATCTATCTATTGGAAAAAAAATAAACAAGTTACTGATGCACCATCTCATTTGAATGCAACGTCATTCCACGCAAGTAGTTTTGAAGAGCGGAAGATGTGTGTGGTGGTAATATTAGAATCCCTTCAGTAACAAGGCGGCCAATTTTCCGAAAAGTACCAGGCCTTCACCGGTTAAATTTGACTGGTTAGAATGGGACATTTGGTTGCATCGAAAATGTTAACCTCCGACCAGTCCCGAAGGAACCGGTCTAGAGATAGACGAAAAGTACAGTTTGGCAGTGTCAGGGTGGTGTTGTCTTGCAATTCAATGAAACAATTTTAAAGAACACTACCCTGTAAATTCCCCTATCGCTTGGCCTTGATTCAAAGTGAACATTTGAACACACATTTACATGCGTGGCTGTGGATCAGTGCGCAGGGATGCTTGCCACTATTTGTTAGCTTTCATGAGGGTCCGGGTTCAAATGCCGTCAGAGGCAACATGGTTATAAAAACATAAAATACATTTTTTTTGGTGTTTCCGAAATATGAAAAAGTATCTGTGAAGTGCAGAACGCAATCGTGTTCCAACGAAAAAAATATCCAAGGCTAGCCTAGGGTGAGTCCGAATTGCTGCAGGGATCTTTCGATCACACAAAACGGAGGGAATAACTTCCCTTAATGGAGTTATGTTTTTGAAGTCGTTTGAGGCCAATCATCACGTTGGGAACAAGAAAGAATAAATCCACTTTTCATAACTAGTTATCATTATTTTCAAAAAAATATTTATTTCATTTCAAATTAACTTTCATTCAATTCAGGTGGAATCCAAATATCAAGCTTGCTTACGTCTTTAGTCTTCCATAGCTGGAAGTGTACAGTTCATTGACTGATTCTCTTTACGAAAGTATATTACTACAAAGAAGCATAGTTTGGTCTGATATATTAACCTTGTATTTTTCAAAAGCCTTTTACGGACTGTGATCTGTAAAGCGCGCCAAACACTGCGTTACAAAAACGAGCTTTAGTTCTGTCCTATGAACCAAATATACTTTTTCGGAAAGGGGAGAAAAAAAATACACGTATATCGGCGATTTTCATGTACACGTCAGAATTTTTTTTTTATGTATAAAGTATAAAGCTCGTAGTGTCCGTCTGTCCGCCTGTGTGAAAGACTTTGGATCGATTTTTAACCCTTTTTTCGTGATCCAATCGAGCTGAATTTTTGCAGGCAGACTCGTGGAAATGTCTGTATCACGTCAAATTTTTTAAAAAATAGATTTTTATCAATTCCCAGATTTTCTTGATTTTTTTTTTTTTGAAAAAAAATTTTTTTTTTCACTTTTTTATCGATACTGATTTTATTGTATCGACATTGGTATAGATTCTTAATATCGATAAACTTATCTATTGACATAATTATCTGTATCAATATCTCTGTAAGTATATATATTTATCAATGCCAATATTAATATTATTGTGCATATCGATATCAGCATCGCTTTCATTGTGAATACGCTTTCTTTTTATCAACGTTTTTATCAGTATAGTTATCATTAATTGCAAATGATACCGGTATACATAAAGTTTCTTGAAGTCCTGTTAATATTTACTTTGTTATTTTTCTCTGTATTTGCTTTTACGTTTTTCATTCTCTGCATATCTTTAAACATGTACATATATATATCTGTATGGCAATCTTACTTGTAACACCGTGCGACAGTCAATTTTGCACACACAAAAATCAAAAATCTCGCAATACTAGGAGTCAAATATAGTAAAACAGCGTTTTTAGTTTTTCCCTCTGACATCCGAATTTTTTTAAAAAGACTTTGAAATTTTAAAAATATGATTAATTCAAAAAATTATTTAAAAAATCCAGTACAAGGTTGAATAACAATGTGGATACCAAATAAAGGAGAAAATTCTCTAGAATTGAAAACAATTAAATTTTCGATCCACAAGAATGAACAGGTATAGAAAATTTTCTTTTGTAATTTCATCCTCGAATTTCGCCCTTCTAACTTTAATGGTTTAGTATAAAAAATTACTAAAAATGTAATTTTCAATACTTTTTCGCCATTGTGCAGCAAAACTTTTAAACGTTTCCAATTCTAGGGGCTTTTAGCTTTTATTTGATATCCATATTATCAGGCACCGTAACAGTTACAAATTTTATTATTAAAATCGCTCTTTAACACTTATTTTTGGACTTTTATTTAATTGCTCCTTAATTAACAAATAAATAATCTAAAAATAACAGTTATTTTTGATTTTTATATTATATGTCTTATAAAAGTCATCAATAAAAATCAGTCAGTGACTTTTACCTATAAAAGTTATTAATATCAGTAACTGACTTTTAATTTTTAAGTCATACTTATAAAACTCATTTATATAAGCCGTAGTAAATGGAACATTAAGGAGTAAAAGCGACTTATGCTGACTGTTAATGACTTCTATAAGTATGACTTAAAAATAAAAGTCAGTGACTGATTTATATTGACGACTTTTATAAGTAAAAGTCACTGACTGATTTTCATTGATGACTTTTATAAATAAAAGTCTTCAATATCTGTTATCTATCTGTTACTTCTAGATTATTTGATTAAAAATCAAAGATAATTTTTAATTTTGATACATAAAATAAAAATCAAAAATAACTCTTATTTTTTAAATTTTGCATAAAAATTACAAAGAAAAATTATTGTCAAATTTGATTCTCGGTGCAAAAAGAAATGTATTGATATATTGCACTTTTTCTATGACAGTTTTCATCAATAACTGTTATCTTCTGTCCCTGCATATTCTTTTTCTTTATTGCAATTAAATTTTTAAATAATTTTTTGAAGTAATCATATCCTTGAAATTTCAAACTCCTCTTAAAACAAATCCTGAAGTCAGAGGGAAAAACGAAAGACACAGTTTTACTATATTTTGTCCCTAGATTCGTAAGTATATTTCGTTTGTCTTAAAATCTTTTATCCCACGGTTTTATACATAAAATGTAGATGTAGATTGCTGTAATTTACATGCTGCCAAATACATCCAGTATTGAAAAACAAATTTCTGTGCTAACTCTTAATTTTTCGCACAGGCCTTGTTAAGTTTCAACTAAGTGTGTATATTGTAGTACGTGCAGTTATGTGTTGCTTGCTACATTAAAAATTGTCTCTGATAATAAAATTCGTAACAGAGAAACATACTCATAGGCTCCTGAACACTTACTAAAGATGGAGGAAGTTTGTAAAAAAATTCAAATATAACTACAGAACCATATCTCCACCATAAAAAACAGATGGATAAAAAGTTTCTTAGGTTAAACAAATAATTTTGTAAATTGAAGATCCTCAATTTTGTAACAAAGAAAGAATAAATAATATTTATATGATATTTATACGGTATGATATTTTGATTAAAAAGAAATCTACTAGCTGAGAGTAATCAACAAATCATCTTTCTTTAACTACATTTTAAAACATTTTTAATGTCTAAGTTAGATACGTCTAATTACACTAGTCGAAAAATTTTGACGTAATTGCGTTAACCTAAGAAAAAAATGTTTTCCAAGCTAATTTGGGTCACTGAACAGCAAACAAAACCCATTCTTTTTTTTTCAAAGAAGCGTTTTCGAGATTTTTTCAAAAAACGTGTTTTTTGGTACCTTTCGTTCGTTACCTACCGTTCGAAAGATATTGATGCGCCCTTTGCAAAAATATATAACTTGTGCAGATTTAAATAAAAGTTATTACGGTTACTAGCGACCAAAATCGAAAAAAGTGGAATTTTCATTCATATTTGAAAATTAAAAATTTTTAGATGCTTATTTTTAATTACAAAATTTTTTTTAAATTTTCTTTTTCAAATTTGGGTAAAAGATAAATCGTTGCAGTAAATTTTGAGTCTAAGACCATCCAAATCGGCCAAAATCGCTTAAGCGGTTTCAGCGCCAAACAAGAAGAAGAAGACCATCCAAATCGAATAACAAATGTAAATGTAATGGGGCACTGAATAAAAATTCCAACTTTGTATTTTTCATACAATTACTTTATGTATTCCAACGAAAAAAATGTCCAAAATTGGACTAGCCCAGGATTATATTACGGTCACTTCTTTTACGATGACACGCCAATGGTAAAAATAGCAGTTGAAACCATTGGCAGGGGAAACATGAGGGACTAGTGCTGGTAACAATAGGGACTATCTGAGGGCTAGCCTAGGGTGAGTCTGAACTGCTGCAGGGCAGTCTCTAGTACCTAATATAGACTTTTCGTGGTGAACATCGGTTTTCAGACTATTTGGTATTCAGAAAGCTGTCTCTTGTCTCGAAACAAAAGTCACTAAATATGAAGGAAAAGATAATTGCTTTCTATTTTAAATTAAATAAAAAAGAATATTTTTATTATAATAACATGTAAATCTAAATACCATAAGAAAATTAAATTAAAAAAATTAAAAAAAAATGTCCCTGCCAGAGGATTCGAATCTCGGATATTTCAAATGACACGCCTGTGCTTTGCTCACTCGACCATTGCAACTGTTGGAGCAGCGAGAGCAAAATGACATACATATATGCTATCAGCTCACTGTCTCTGTTTGTTTTCCCCACACATTTATGGTGAAATTTTTGTGACATGCTTTTTCTTACTGAGGCTGTGTGCCAATCAGTAACTTTTTACTCCGTTGAAATGTGAGGTGGAAAAATTTATTATGGTGAACAAATAAATTCAATTTTGCTGTGCCAAATGCAATGTAAAATTTTGACAATTGAAAGACCAAACAAACGCTCGTGCGAAAGCTCTATTTTTGTGTGTTGATAAAATTGTTAAATTTTATATGTAAAATGAACAGAATAGAATAGTTAAAGAAGTCTTTCCCGCGTGGTACCCTTTCAATTGACAGAATAAAATAAATATTAGCAAATAAATCCGATTTATTTTATAACTTACAGGTTACATGTGCACGCTTTTTTCTTCCTTTTGCGCTTCCATTTGTATTTTCGCTCCTTACTTCCACCAAGCAATATATGTATACATGATTCAATAATTGAACCATGATATGTATACATATTTAGACGCTGTCAAAATTTTACCTAGCCCCCTGAGCTAGGTAAAATTCTGACGTTAGTATTCACCACGAGAAACGTCAAAATTTTCCTTTGATCTGTCAGAATTTTCTCTTTTTTATCAATTGGCACACAGCCTGAATACCCAAATCAAGGCGAATTAATATAAGTTGATAGCAGGAGTACAAAAAAAAACTTACATGTATTTTATTTTTGCTTTGGCGGCGTAAACTGTCAAAATCTGTAAGAGGGTGTGTGGAAATGCAAACAAAATTTTTCAATTTGACATTAGAAGCCGTAAAGCGAAACACATACACAAAATCAGCTGATCTAGTTACACCTTCAATGCGAATTCATATAAGGTAGTGTTACCAGAGCGGCTGATTTCGAGCCGAATTTGTACTGTTTGTCAAAATGATGTGTTTGTTGTAAATTTGTTTTATACTTCTTGTCAATGCGCGTATACTTTTTTAGTGTAGTTTCTGTTTTGGTGCTGCCTTGTATGAATTCGCCTTGAACACCATCTTATTTTAATTCGCCTTGACCCAAATCGTCTCAAGTCACAAAAATAGTCACTAACTTATAGTCTCAAATTTAGTGACTTGAGATGAGACTGGCTAACTGAATACCAGCATTAGTAGGATAGGAATAGAGTTACATGACCCCAAACTCCTCTCAAAGTAAGCTTTCAAGCTAGGGAAACTTTTTCGCGACCCAGTCTAGTGTACATACATATGTCCACACTATGCATTAGTATTTCTTGATTGTATTTTTATTTTCATTGTTGGTGCCCTATTATGTAATGTAGGTTGTGTTAATTCATGTTCCTATGCTTTTTCTGCTGTATTCCTTCTTTTTTATTTGACTTTTGCTGATTTTATAATAAATTTTTCTTAATTTATGTTCATTGTGACACAAAGGGATTATTTTGAGATTACTGGTAATGCGAACCTATTGTACGCATCCTTCTAAAGCTTGTTTACTTCAAAATTTCCGTTTGTCAGACAACGCAAAGACTTTTTCATGTTAATTATATATGACCCGGCCTATGAAAAGGTGGCTTATGACTCAAAAAAAAAAAAAGCACAAATGAAAGAAAAACAGAATTTGTTTATCTT
>JAPVRG010282680.1:808-25035 GCA_029783565.1 Rhagoletis cerasi
TTGAAATTGGTTTTGGGTTATTTCCATAGTGTAGGAAAACTCTATGCGTGTCGATGCATCGATGTACGCCCTCCGATGCATCGACAAATATCGATGTAAGTTTCGATGCATCGATTCGAGGAAAAACATCGATGTATTTTTGCCACTGACATCCCTAATAAACAGCTTAGTACAAAGATACACGCAAATAAAAACCGGTACGGACACGACAAAAAAGGGGTGTTTTTTTAACGTATGTAGAAATATTCAAAATTCAGCGATGTTTGGAGAAAAAGTTATTTTCTTTGAATGTGGAAATGGAGGTCAAAGAATGCCTTTGGTTGGTAGATTCATGAATTATGAAAAATATTTCTCGCCTTTTCTGTATGACGTATAGTACGAGTTACGGACGCGACATTACGGACGCGACAGATTTTCCCCAATTAATAAAAATACAGTAATGATATTCATTTAACAAAAAATTAAGTATAATGTCATATGAATTTTAAGCACAGTAGTATAATATACTATATATGCGCACTATTTGACATATATATTTTGAAAAATTAATTACATCGCTAATTTTTTCAACGAAATTGTTTCTTCAAATCTAGTACAACTAACTTAAAAATATGAGCAAAATAATGTTTAAAAGTGTGCTAGAGTTTCCCCTCGCACGAAAAGGAGATTTTGAACGATAAAAATTAAGAATCCTCAATAAGATTTTCCAAGGATATACCAAGGACACAGAGATGAATGGCATATCAATTATGCACTTCACACAGCTTCGATGAATAGATATGAGTCCCTATCGCATTTTTATGAATTTTTTCGCTCGTGTTTATAAGTTGCTTAGACAGTTGAAGCAAAGATTTCGTTGGAAAACTAGCGATGCATCGAATCTTTTCGCCATATACCCGACTTATAAATTTGATCGTTACGTAATTTTTACCAAATGAAAGGCATACATCATGGCTGATAATTACGTGAAATTTGACAGCTATGTGGTCAAAAGTATTTGACTTACCGCAAAACTATTTAAATCAAATCGAAAGTTTTTGAATATTGATACCACCTGGTTTCTTTAAAAATTAAATTTTTTTATAATATATGTAGGCATAGGTACATTAATCTATGTTTTTCTTATTTGTCAAGTTCAAGGCTTCCGTATACCGTTACCTAAATTAATGTTGAAAACCTTTTATGGTAAATACAAGTTCGTAATGTTAACAAAAGAGATTTTTGCAAAATTCGTATTAATTTGCAACTAAGAGCAAATTTTAAAAAACGAAGCATATATTCATAGTCAGCGACCTAAACATACTCTAGAAATAAATATGAATACCGTTGTTTTTGTAAACCTTTGTCATTATACGGTTACGGACGCGACAATTTTTAATGTCCTTACATTTGGTTATCCTTTAGTTTTCCTGGAAAATTAGTATGCAAATAGCGAGAGTAACCAAAACTAGCTTTGGTACTAAAATATTGGTGAATAAAGTAAACGCTACTACTCTCGTTTTCATCTAAGAAGTATATTTCGCGTCCGTAACCTTTGAAAAAAAGCAAAATTTTTTACTTCACTTTAGACCATTGGTCGCAACTTTTTACATAATTTCTGGTATAAGAGTTAAAAATGGGGAGGAATACTTCACTATTGCACATATTTTCAATTCTTTATCTACTTCTATCGCAATTAGGGAAGCTTTTTGGAAAGTATGTTTACTAAAAAAATTTTAGTATTAGGAAAAGTAGTTAGAAAATTCGTTAATATCTTGATATGTGAGGGTCCGATTAAAATAAAATTTCAGTGCGTGAAAGTCGAAATATGTAGCTATCGATTGGCATTATAAAGTTTGGCCTAGGTGGATTTTTATTTTTTTCGTTTTGGTTGTCTCTTTTCAGGATATGCCCATATGTAAAAAATAATTATTACATAATTTTTAAAGTTATAAATACGTACTAAATACAGTGCCACTAATTTAAGCGATTTAGCGACTTTAAGAAAGTCGAAGTACATACTTATTTGTGAGCGGGCGAAACTACAATTAATTCTTTTTTCGTTATTCCAAAAGATTATATCAAATAAAAAAATGCCTTTGAACAGTTTTAAATTTATTCAGTTATCCTTTATGCAAAATAGATATTCTTTCAAATTTTTATTCTTTACTGTCATTGATGACATATTGTTGTTGAATTAAGGCATAAACGTGAAAGTACTAATTAAAAATTTTGAAATTTGTATCCTTTAATATCCTTATATACATATATTCATAGGATTTAAATTATACTAATATTCTTCGAAATGCATTCAAAATAGAAAATCTTGACGGATAATATTTTTAAAATACATTTTTGACATGTTCCAAAAGGATAATTGAAAAAAAAGTTATATTTACTCTTGTTTCAAATTCTTATTTCAATTGATACCCCTATATCCATTATTCGTGTAAACTTTTGGAAATATATTATAATTTATGGTCCTTTGGAAAAAATCCCGGTAAAAAAACCAAAAACGCATAATTATTAAATAATATGCGATAAAACTGCACGGTCTTATACAGAAGTAAAATGAGTAAATTAGCAAAATATGCGAACTGCACAAAGCTTATACCGATACCTTTACCTGCAAGTCGGCAAGCGTTGCCGTGGTCCGAATTGCACAAAATTTTATTCAGATACTTTTTAATACAAAACGAATAACATGAAAGGTAGGCGTTAAGAAAAAACATTATTTTTTTGGGCAGTCTAATGTACATGCATAGGTGTTACATATGTATTGTACATATGCATGTGTTTAGCATTATCTTATAGAATTAAATAGGATCATATTGAAGTTAAAAAAATCGACATAGTACTACGAAAAAAAACAAAAAAAAAGTATTTTGCTTATCACCGTGATTATCATACTGCACTTGAAATATGTACATACATATATTATTTGGTATGCAATATGGGCGTGACGGTCTGAAAAGACCAACACGGAAAAATACGCTCGTCTTTTCGGACCGTCTAAAACCGGTTATAAAGAACGAGGATACGTAAAAGGTGTATACTTGTGTAAGTAAATTTTGACGTTTGCATCTTCCATTTTTCTATGTCTGCATGTCAGACCGATGTCATACTGTATTTTTTTAAATAAACAACTGTTCATTTCCCTCTCACGCTCATGAAAATCCGGTTTCAGACGGCCTGTGAAATTCTCTAACTGAAATTTTCCAAATTTTCACAGGAGAAGCAAGAACGTAAACGCCAACACATACAATTTCGCGTTTAGAACTTTTCAAAAAGCGCCATAAGATCGTTGGTTTTTAAGTTACGGCTCCAAAATGTTTAAGGAACATGCATTTCAATATAAGGTACTCAAAAATCCAAAAAAAGACTTCAAAAAAATGTCGACTGTGGACTTTTAAGATTTCAATGACGATATTTATATCATTTCTATTAATAAGTATCATTTAATTACCTAAAAGGCCGTTTCCACGACAAACGAATCAAGTGTTTCGCTTCCTCAATTACGAACGGCGAATCACCCCGTTTACACGCCACATTCTTGATTGGATTCAAGAGTTTGTTGTTGTTTTTTTATTTGTTTCCTTCATTTACTCCCTTTCTTTACTTGGGGTTTTTCTATTCTCTTTTGCTCTGACAGCTGAGTTCGATAAATTTCCGATAAAAATTAGAGAAGACAACGATTTGTTCGTGATTGGCAAGGTGATTGGATTTGAATCAACTACCAATGAAGTGATTCGCTCTCGAAATTTTGTATGGGCGAATCACGTGTTTCGGTTCGTGATTGGGGCGCCAATTACGAATGGGAGAGCGAATCAAGAATAGGAGAGCGAATCACTTGTCGTGGAAACATACTTTAACAAAAATAAACAAGTATATATAACTTTAACGAACATTTAACGCTTCAAATCGACTGTACATTCATACAAACATTCACAAATATAAATTTACATCATGTGAATGTCCGACTTGCAGTTTTGCTCAAGTTTCTCTTGTTTACGAGTGTGGCCACTCGATTTCGTCAGTCAACAGTCAACCACAAACATTTTTGTGGTTGCCTTTCAGTCAGCAGCCATGTTGCTTTTTTGACTGTGAATGTCAGACTTTCAGTTTTGAGTTATGGTCAAAAATTTCATAAGTTTTTAATGTAGGTTTGACGTCGAACATGAATGACGGTCTAGCCGATGCAACCAGCAGTTTTGACTGATTTATCATTTGTCGCGGGTTGCAAAGATTCAGTGGTTTTAAAAAACATGTGTATTTAGTATTTTTTAAAGTGTAATAGGGAGCTTTTCATATTTCAATTTGTTCTTAATTTAAGGAATATTTTACAAATTATTATTAACAACTTCAAAGGTCAATTCCGCAACTTGATAACTAAGAAAATCTTCATATAAGAAAGTGACTTTTAAGTTGAGAACAGTATAATCCGCCTATTGAGATGCTGTTGAGAATTAACTTTGGAGTTTTGAGAAAGCTATTTGATATCAAATGCGTCTCAAGTTGATATGAAACACGATGTAGAGAATAAAGAGGTGGCGCCCATCTCGGTACCGCTATTCCGTTCTCAGTGAATTTGACGGAATCAGCGTGTGTATGACGTCACACTTGTGCAATCGGCGATTGTGAACATAGCCACGATGCAGAGATAACATCTCTCACGCAACTGCACCAGTGTAACGTCATACACAAATTACTCTGAAAATTCTCTCTGATGGGCGCTATCTTGTATTCTATCATTCTCGGATATGAAACATATAAATATGTACCTTTATTTATGTTTGTGTACCAGTTTACGTACCAGTCATGATAAATGATAAGTAATACATAATCATATACATACATTTATAAAACAGGAAGAAGTTAAGAGGAAACAAATGTTGCCCCACATCACCGCCCGATCAAAGACAATCAATATGTACATATACATATGTATATTAGGGTGTGGTCCAAAAATAAATAATAACTTTCCTGTGGCTACCCCCTGAAGAATATCAAAAATAAGGAGACAGATTTTTTTATACCCGAGCGCACTTGTGCACAATGGTATTATAACTTTGTTCGCATAACGGTTGTTTGTAACAGCCTAAAGGAATCGAGATAGATATAGGCATATACTTACCAAAATGCTCAGAAGGAAAAGAGAAATCGATTAAGCCATATCCATCTGTTCGTCCGTCCGCGTACACGAAAACTCGAGAAAAAAGTGAGATATATAAACGAAATTTAGTATGTAGGTTGCCCTATATACAAGGTAGGCTGCTTAGAGTCTAACTAAGAAATCTGTTGAGCATTTTTAAAATCGCGCAATAAGCCCACCTCCCATATTTTTTTACAAGAAATTCACTCAAAATCGATTTTGTAATAATCTCTTTGCAATAAACAAGATTATTATAGATCTTCGGAAAATGGGCGTGGCTCACTTATGACTACATATGTGTATCTCGGTAACCGACTTATAAATTTCTCCCAAACATGGTTAAATTATTTCATTAAGTCAAACTGAGAATATAATCGAAAATACTTCAAGTCGGGGGGAAAACACCCCTGCTTATCAGAAAGGTGAAAAAACTACAATTAATACGTGCGCCGGGTATACAAAGTGCCGCCCGAACTTATACTTCCTTACTTGTTTCATTTTGAAATCGGTTGATATTTAACTGCGCCGCCGGGGCTTTGAAGCTTCCCATAAATTTTTTCGTAGAATTGCTATAAAATCGTTAAATATAAATATTTTTTGATAAATTAAATTAAATTTAATACCCGTATTGTGGTATTAAATAAGCTTAAATTTTTTAATAACCGTTGGCACTTTTTGGAAAGGTGGCAACCCATTCCGAAATATTTTTGAATCTCTTAAAACGTTTTAGTTTTGATGTAGAAATATAAATATTTATTGAGCCTTTAAATAATTTTAAATTTTCAAATAGCTGGCAGCCCTATTTTTTTTTTAATTTCTTTACAACAAGTCTACATCGAGTACAATGCGAAACAAAAAATTTAACTAATCCGTTGAGCTGTTGGTGCGTGATGTGGTTACGAACACATAAAATAAAAAATTTTTGTATATAAGAGATAAATAAGATTGTCGGCTATTGAAACATACTTAGTAAAATTTTAAAGTTAAATAAGCATCATAGTTTTATTTTTTGAAGATTTTTGAAGGGAAATGTTCTTATTCGATAAAAAATATTTTTCTGAACGATTTTATAGCGATTCTTAGAAAAAATTTATTTTCCCCATGTAAAATACAAGGGAAACTTCAAAGCCCCGGTGGCATGGTTAAATATTAACCGATTTCAAAATAAAAAAATACGTGACTCCAGATTTTTGATATTCTTCAGTTCAAAATAAGATATACGTGACTCCTATTTTTTGATATTCTTCAGTTCTGGGGGTGGTTGGAATAAATTGTTGCATCAGCCTAATGTACATAAGTACATATTTAGTACTATTTCAGCAAAACAATAAATTACATTTTTGCTCACGTGTGTACAAGTTGCAATATGAAAGTAGATAACACAAGAGCGCACCCACAACTAAGTGAACTGTCTGAAGACATGTACATATGTATTTAGTGATCATTAAAGGCTTCATTATCGATTTGATATGCATATTGCTTCAACAGTATGTAGTATATGTATTGACACGAACTGATTGGCCAAGCGCGCAACTCCAGCTGAAGATTGTACATAAAAGACTTAGCATTGAAATGAGGAGTAAAACAGTTGGTGTGGGATCACGGTAGCGTTAAGAGGTTGACCGTTCAAGGCATTTCTAAAAGAACAAGAAAAAAACGTTACAATTGTTGGTGCAGATCGAAATTGATAGAATATGTCACAAGAGTACAGTATTTCTGAGATTGCACAAAACAATGGACGCGACGGCAAACCAGTGTGGATTATTTTTAAAGAAGGCGTTTACGATGTGACGAAGTTCTTGAATGATGTACGTTAAAAAAAAAAAATAATTAGTTTATTGTAAAAGTGATAAGAGAAAAAAAATAGTTTTGAGGCCGTATTAGAAGGTCTTTCATTAGCGCTGCCATTTGAAGGCAGACGATAATACAATTATGTGTTAGCAAAGCAAAGGACGTTAAATAAAGGAAAAAAAGCAGTAAACGTGTCGGTGTGTGTCTATTGCAAATTTAAATTTGAACTGTCATTATATTTCGTGTAAATTTTCCTCTGCTAAGGAAAGTTGAATCAGAAGGCCTTGCAACTTTGGCCATTCCATAGAAAATAACAAACAGTGAAGAATCGAACATGGAAGGTTATCGCTTTAAAATATCAGAAAAAAGGACATTTTTAATCAACGCCTTGCTCGATGCTATTGCTCGCCGCTCGACGCTCCACTATGCTTTTAGCGTCACTTCTTCACGCTGAAACAGCTGAAAGGATTTGGATAAAATTTGGCCCACAAATAGTTTAAATCCTGGATCAAAAAGATAGGACGTGTTTTTAAAATGGGTTGCCACTTGTTTAGAAAAGTTAAAACCAATTCAAGTTATAAGTTAAACAAAATATCAACAATATGGGTGTTAAACGAAAGAGCTTTAAGAAAGCTTTGTTTCGAAAATATTTTTGAAGAGGGTTGCCACCTGTTTAATTAATAAATGAAGTTAAATACAATATTGCAATGTTGGTGTCACACGAAAGAAGTTTAAGCATTCTTTTTTTCGAAAACATTTTTTAAGAGGATTGCCAAGTTTTAAGAAGTCAAATTTAGTTTAAATTAATAATTTTATTGAAATATTGCAATGAGGATGTAAAACGAAAGAGGTTAAAGAAAGCTTAGTTTCACTGTTTGGGTTGCCACCTGTTTAGGAAAGTTAAATCAATTAAATTAAGAAGTTAAATGAAATGGCAAAACGGGTGTCAAACAAAAGAGGTAAGAGAAAGTTTTCGTATGACACAATTTTACCATCTTTTTAAAAAGTCTAACTCAATTTAATTAAATTAATAATTGTTATGTAATATTGCGATGTAGATGTTAAACGAACGAGGTTAAAGAAAACTTTGTTGCGCAGATAGTGCATTGTATATATAAGTGGGTTGCCACCTGTTAAAAAATCATTCAATTTAGTTAAAACTAAACTATTACAAAACGGCAGTAAAATGAAACAAGTTCAGAAAATTTCATAGAGAAAATATTTTTAAGAGGGTTGCCACCTGTTTAATACGTAAAATTCAATTTGATTAATAAATTAAGTGAAATATTTCAATCGGGTTATCTAACGTATTTGCTCAAAATTTTTTTGAAGGCATTTAAAAAGAGAGTTGTCAGCTATTCAAAATTTTAAATATTTTTTCTGGATAAGCTAAATAAAATACAACAATACATATGACAAAAAATAATTATGATTTGACTTCATTATTCTCTCATCCTTGCAATACAATCATTCTGGCTTCACTTACAATCCGCTCATATTTTCATTTGCGCAACAACAAATAGCAACAGAAATGCTTCTCCCATTTTCTTCAAGTTAAATTCGCTACATGACCGCTCGCTTTTACTCTAGCCGATTTATTATTTTTGCTGAACTTTTTTTGGTGGAACTTAGGGTGAAAAGTTTCCGGATTCCACTTTTTCTAAAAAAATTATATTTTGATGCAAGAAGCAAAAACAATTAAAAATGTATCGTTTTCTAAAAGATCGAACTAGCTATTTTATTTCTAATCGTTTCTATTCAGTGATATGCAAATTTTCCAAGTCCAAAATAGTCACAGAAAATTTGATAAGTGCCAAAGAATACAAATGGGCCATTCCATTGTGACTAGTGGGACATTTGACTCCAGAATATGATCAATTGTGAATTATAACTATGTCGTCGGAACTCATACAACAGTGAAGAATATTTTTTAATATAGACAAATAACTAATGCATAAATACCAAACAAATTTATAAGTCCTTTGTTATTATTATTTGAATGAATGTGACACTGAAAATCCCTCTATTTTACTTTTGTGCACTCAGAGACGAATTTTAGCCAAAAGACCTAATTTTCATGTCAGATTTTTTTTGTGTTGTAATATACAAACTAAACGCTTTCGTTTTCTGATATAATCTTCATAGAAATATTTAAAAATATTTAAAATTGTGACTATTGGGACAGGTCCTTGTAACTGGTGTAAAGTAATTATGTATGAAGTAAAAGTTTCCATAGAAAAAAAATTACATCTTTTTATTTTTTCAA
Organism: Rhagoletis cerasi; assembly: GCA_029783565.1. Lineage (NCBI taxonomy): Eukaryota > Metazoa > Arthropoda > Insecta > Diptera > Tephritidae > Rhagoletis > Rhagoletis cerasi. Next base: position 9,997 of record JAPVRG010282680.1, read on the forward strand.
AGTTTCTACACAGATAAATGAAATGTAGTCATTTATAAAGACGTTACTACTTAAATAGTGATAATTAAGGTAATTTACACAATTTTTCGTTTTCCTATTTTACATGGAATGATCCAAATACATTTCATCAAAAATTTTGCAAAACAGGTGCATGAAAAAAGAGTTGGAAAGGATTTTATTCTATTCTGTTAAATTTAAAAAACTTAACTCAGCAACTATTCACTCTGCGGCAGCGATACGAGTATGTATTTCCTTTTCTGTTGCATTTAAAAGCAAAACGTTCAATCGAATATCACACGGACAGCCGCGGCAAAAGCTAGTTATTGTAGTGTGTATCACAATTATACGTCACCCTTATAATGACAAGTTTTGACTATTAAATTTTTTATTATTTAATTTTAATTATTTTTTATAAAAATATAGTTCATTCTATAACCAAAACCATATATCGCACACCATCTTCAAAAGAGCCACAACTCAAAATTTGTCATTTTTTAAATAACGCGTTAAAAATGTTGTAATGAAAAGTCTCCCTTGCCCATATGATTACCATGTGCTTGGAAATATGGAAAACGGCCAATTTTGAGTCGTGTCTCTTTTGAAGAGTGTGTGCGATATGTATGCATGTATGTAAATCTTAGTTTCAAACTTTGTACAAAAAATAAAAAAAAAATTATAACAGTTTCATCCAAATTTCAGCCTTTTTCATTATTTTTAGACAATTTTTGGGTATGCAGTTTTATAGCCGATTCAATTGTGCAAGTTTGAAGTGGCTACAAAATACTGTTCATTTTCGGCAATTTTTTTGGAGATCTCAAGTAAGTTAAACAACTTTTTTATATGGAGGAAAATGCGAAAAATTATCTCAAAATTCCAGTTATGAAATTTTGATGAAACTATTGATTTTTTTAATTTTTTTACAAAGTTTGAAACTTATGCTTGAGACACACATCGTAGTATAATATCAGTACTACGATCTATGCCATGGTACAAAAATATGAAGGTAGTTTCACTCAGAATTTTTTTGACTAAAATCATGATTATTGACATCTATCATTTTTCTGAACAATAGATACGGCCCTGCCACATTTTTAAATTAAAGTACTCGAAATCACTTTTCTGTCGAAAATGTAGAGTTGCCACCTATTCGAAAAATTTAGTTTAATTAAATTTATAAGATATATTAAATATTACAATGTGGGTGTCAAACGAGAGATTCAAGAAAGCTTACTATCGAAAATATTTTTGCGAAGGGTTGCCACCTGTTTTATAGTTTTAATTCAAGTAACTTTATAAGATAAATGAAATATTACAATATGGGTATCAATTAGAGGTTTAAGAAATCTCGTAAATAATTTTGAAGAGGGTTGCCACCTGTTTGAAAAATTTTAATTTAATTTAATTGATAAGGTGATTTAAATGTTGCAATATGGGTACAAACAAACTAAAGAAGTTTAAGAAAGCTTAATTTCGAAAACATTTTTAAAGAGGGTTGCAAAATTTAATACAATTGAATTGATCAAGTAAATGAAATGTTGCAATATGGTTATCAAACGAAAGGTATTTGAAATATCTTTGATTTACAATAGGGGTTTCACCTATCTTCTAACAGGTAAGAGCTAAAAATATTAAAATTAAATGAATATTTACAACATGGGTACCAAACGAAACGTTTTTAAGAAAGCTTTGTTAGACAAATTTTTTTGAAAGGTTGTCACCTATTAAAAATCCAAACACTGAAAATTTTAAATGAAGAAGGAATTTGCAACATATTCATTCGCGTTTGTCACAGTCTACCACGCATATTGCGTTTTTTCGATTTTAAAATATCTAGTATTCTACCTGTATTCAATTTTTTTTTTAATTTTTTAAGATTCCCTATCTAAAACTACACACAAGATAAACTTTTAAGCTAAATAGGTGGCGCTACTGGATTTACATATATGGTTTTTGTTATAGAATAAACTATATTTTTATAAAAAAAAAAATTAAAATTAAATAATAAAAAACTTAATAGTCAACATTTGTTATTATGTGGGTGGCGTATAATTGTGGTACTCACTATAGCCATTAAGCCCTCTTGCAAAAAATGATATACGCCCATAAGTTGGCATACACGTTTACGCTTTAAAATAAATTCTTGGTATTTCCGAATTTACGACAGCACTTAATAAAATAATGCTATCGAAATGCGCTCTCGATATGAGTAGCTGCTACTTAACAGTTAAATTGTCTGATAAGCATGTATGTACATATATACATATGTATGTATGTATGTATGTATGTATGTATGTACATATTCAGTGAACCACTTCGAGATATTTTCAAAAAAATTCAAGTAAAGTATGGCGGCAATTTCGAAATAGAGAGTCATTACACCTTAAATAGTTAGACAATCATCAAACAAGTACAAATTTTAAAAGTGACTCATTAAATAGAAATTCGCTAGATGAGCAGCAGCACTTCAGTTCATCGATCCAGACAAGCGACCGATTTAAACTGAAACTATTTAAGTAATTGGAGTGCATTGGATCCAGTTAAATATCAAATCCAGTAACCGGTTTGACGATCTACTTTTCAGTCTCTAGCACTGTATAAATATTTAGGTAGACGTTTCAATCGATTGGAATGCCAATGAATAATGTAAACCATACAAATCGAACTATTGGAGTTTTCTTTTTTTTTTTTTGGAGTGATGAAAAAACTTCATACAAAATCAAGTCCTTTCGCTGCGAATTTCTTTTAAAGGCTGTTTTTATTGAAGAATGTAACTAATTTTATGCTGTAGTAGTTATTTTTAAAATCCAATAGGTTTTTTAGTGAGTAATCGGTAGACTTTTGTACAATGCTAAATTTTAAAAGAAAATGAGTTGGGGTCTTTCTATATTAAGGTCACGATATAAAAAAAAATGTATATAACAGTCTCTATATGTATACGTACATATACACAAGTATGTATAATATATATATATATATTATAGGTATTTATCTGTATAACATTTCTTTCAACCATAAATTTTTTTTTATTCAAAATACAAGGAAATTTATTGCATTACCACAAATGTATTAATCGATTAATTTTCTTTTTCTTTAGCATCCTGGTGGTGAAACTTCAATACTCGAATATGCTGGTAAGGATGCTACCAAAGCCTTCAATGAAGTTGGCCATTCAACCGACGCCGTAAAGGAAATGAAATCCTATAAGATTGGCGTTGTTAGAACGGAGGTAAGACAAATAACATTCATATGTATATACATAGCCATGTGTAAGTCTGAACTAACTTGCCTGAACACAATTTATGTAAGAGTATTAGACGTTTACGTCGCCGAGCCATGCCGCCGCCGTTTTTTGTCATTTCTCGCGCACCGCCGCCGAGATACGCAAACATCGGCGCGGCGGCGGCGTCCGGCGCAGAAGAAATTATGTCCAAAGTTTTCATGAAAAAAAAATATATATTTTTAAAAGTTTTTTTTGTCACTAATTTGGAGCCGCTGAACACGAATATGAACTCATTTATTTTTCCAAAAAAAAAGCGTAACACGGGCGAATTTGTTTAGTACCCGTATGTTAAGGTCGAAATTGGTAATCTAAAAATTTGTTCGTAGTAAATTTTCTTTTAATATTGTAAGGCTAGTCGTAAAACTTGATTTGCGGGGCTCAGGGGCTCGGAATCGCCGCTATTTCGAAAATATTTTATACCGCTATGCAAAAAAAAATCGTCAGGCTTTCGTAATCCAACTTTGCGGACAGTTTCTGTTGCAAACAAATATATAGTAAAATCGGATTCATGTTCAGCCATCTAAAACTAGTTTATACAAGAACATATTTTTTATGGGGTGCAGGTGCAGTTCGTAAATCTGATATTTAATATTAACTGTGACAGTATTACAAAATTTAACGAATTAACGGTTAATTGGTTTATTACAAAAATGTATTAATCGCGACTTAAATTACAACAACTTAACTTGCTTAATTTTATTTCTTAAATTTAAATAGTATGTAAATTAGGGTTCATCACCAAAAAAAAGTTACGGTTTTACCATCGGAATTATAAAATTCATATTTTAGACTTCTGCCAAAATCATCCGGAAAAATATTAAAAATAGTATCAAAAATGTAATTATTTTTTTGTTGGTGTTGGTTGATTTTTCCGACAGGGTGGCAAAATGATTTACTTTGGAACGAATTTCCGTCATCCCTTGTCAAGTTTGCTTTGGAGACAAACCGGTTTCGGCGTTGTGCCATCTTCAGTGTCATTTTTCGTTCTGTCTGGTTCGGGCTTTCGTCCTTAATTTATGTTTATTTAACTTAGGTAATGTGAATTTCGTGGATGATTGAATATTAGATATGTTGTTTGTTGTGTCCTTTTTATTGTAAAAGCAGTAATGGGTTTATTTTTCGCGATCGCGATACTTCCGTTCGTTATGATGTTGTTATATGGCTTTATCTGCAGGTAGGTAAAAGTCGGTGATCTTCCTGATGGTGTTTTTTGACGTGTTTGGAGTGTCCATTTTTATTGTTTTGTTGATATTTTTCTTTTTGTAAATCAATTGTAGGTGTTCGAATATAACGTCCGATGCGGTATTTGTTTGTTCGTTTATCATTTCTCCGTCAAAGGTTTTTAGTTTATATATTTCCATATTTTCTAGAACGTTTAGTCGTTGGCCTTTGTGTTGAACATGCAGTAGTTTCGCTGCCTTTCTCATTTGGGATGGTGAACATTTGTTATTAAACATGTGATTAGCAAAGTTTGATTCTGGTGTTGCGCTCGGTTTCTGTGTCTTTTTGTTATAGTCTCTTATATGTTCGCGGAATCTTGTTTTTATTTTACGTCCTGTTTGCCCTATATAACTATACTGACATTCGCAAGTTATTATTTTGCTTCCGTTGAAAATTTTTGTAAAAATCTTTATGCATACCACCTTCTAAGCTTATACTTTTCTATCATCTGAGGTGTTTTTTTGGAAAAACTATTTTTAAAAACCAATTTTATTTATAAAAAAAACTCGGTTTTTGAAGGTATTTTCAAATCGGTCCAGCTCACGTAAATCTTAATATTTTTCCGAAATATTTTGGCGGAAGTCGTAAAATATAATAAATTTCATAAATCCGAAGAAGACACACAACTCAAAATTATCCGTTTGCCATAAAACGCGAAAAACTATTTCCAATCACATGTTAATCATATGGGCAACGGAGACTGCATTCGATTTTTTCAAAAAATTAAAAAAAAATTTGTTCCAGCTTTTGCTGAAAGGTAAATAAAAGTTCTTGAGCATTTTTAGCGCATTATTTCAAAAATGAAAAATTTTGAGTTGTGGCTCTTTTGAAGATGGTGTGCAATATGTAAATGTAGAGAACATAGAAAAACATGATGCTCAAGGCCTTTTTCTTTTCGCTAATTCATCAGCGCTAGGCATTCAGTATTTTAGTTCAAGTAGAAATTAAGAATATTTAAATTTAAAACTAATTTAAAAGAGAACGAAATATAATTATAATGTAACATAGATTGGTTAAAGCCTAACGCTGACGAGATTACACGTTAAACCGTTAAATATCATGATTTTTATTTTTAGATCATTGCGAAATCGTTATTTCTTGATTTTTATTTTTTCGATCAGGAATAATCGTTAAAGGGCTGTCTGCAGCTCTCAAGAAAAACGAAAAATTCGTATAAAATAACGCACAAGATATGGAAAAAAATTTTCATCTACCAAAATTTCTTAAATCAGTATGCAGCAAGGTGGTAGCAAATGCATATAAGTAAAAATCCCGTGTATTTTGTTATTGCTTTGTGGTACGCAAGGATGTCAAAACGAAAGAAAATGGGAGATAATTTTCGTCATTTCATTTTGTTGACATCCTAGAGTTACACCATTTCGTCTTGGATGACATTCCACCGCCTTGTAAAGATGCGCTTTGGTATGCAGCTCTCAAGAAAAAAATGCTCGAATAATTATTCCTTCAAGAAAATTTACAGCAACAGCAAAGTAGTTTTTCAAGTAACAGAAATGATGAAAAATCTTTCTTGTGATTTTTCTTGAGAACTGCAGACAACCCTTACATTTGGATTTTTATTTTTTCGGTCAAATTGAATCGTTTTGTGATTTTTATTTTTTCGATCAAAAAATAATTGTTATTTTGGATTTTTTTCGATAATTTTTAACCATTATAACGGAGGCCAAGGCGAATTTATACAAGGTGGTGTTGGGACGGCAGCTGGACTTTTTCGCCGTGGTGAGCATTACGTCAAATTGATGTGTTTGTTGTAATTTGACAATATGGATTCCGTATAATTTGTTAGTGTAATTTTTTACTTATATACGGCTAACACCACCTTGTATTATTGCACCATGACGGAGGCTGTTTCTTTATAACCGATTTGAATTTTTTTATGATCGAAAAAATAAAAATCAAGAATAACGATTATTTTTTTATCGAAAAAATAAAAATAATAAAATAACGATTAAATTTGATGGAAAAATATGAATCAAAATTTAACGATCAAACAAATAGCAATCAAATTTTAACGATTAAATTATGATTATGCTATAATTATGAAAATCATAACCGTTGCGGTCCTTGTTTTAAAGTCGACGACGTCGCCGTCGCAAAGCCTATCGGCGTAAACCTATCTAATAAGTACACACAATTGATTTGCGGAAATTCCCCTAAGATAGGCGAATGTTTGCACAACTCGGTCATGGACATGCCGGTAATTAAAATTTGCTTACAATACTGTTGCAAAGTGATAGCAACATTTGCGAATACGTTTTTGAAAGAATAACTTATGTGATTTTAGAAGTTTTTTTATTAGAGGAATTTTTTAAGTACTTTTATACAAAAATTATATCTCAAACTACAGTTATGGCCAATTAAAATTTTAAATATTGAATAGGAACCCAAACGCTTTACAAAAAAAAGGGTCGAATTCGACTTTGGTTTTTATTTTTCAAATATCTACGGATATACTACATGCGTATGTTTGTTACATCTGTAAGATATGTATGTATGTAAGTCAAAGTTACGTCAAATTATGTTATCTACTTAATAGCTACACGTTTTGTAATACAGTGAAATCAATATACGGAAGACCTGAAAAAGCAAATAGATAATTAATTTAGGTGCAAAAGTAAAATAATAAATATTGACCTAACCAAAACGGTACAAACAGGAGGATATTTTTCATATTAAAAGTTATTCCGAAGGTTCATAAATTCTCATTATTTTGCAACGAAATAATTTTCATCAAGTAATTTATAATATTTATTTTTATCTACATACACTGCCTGAAAAAAGTATTGGTACAGCGAATTTTGCACAATATATGCAATAATTTTTATTCTAATATTTTTCCGGTAATTTTTTATTAAAATATGGTTCGTTCATTCTACAACAGAAAACATAAAAATAAAATCTCTAAACTTTGTGCAAAACTCAGGAAAATTCAATAAATTTGCGTCTAAATTTGCAACTTTCTAATCAGATTTAAAAAAAAATCTAGGTATAAAGTTTTGTAGCCCATTAAATTTTTTAATACAACAAAGTGAAAGTTTGAAGTTGCTTGAAAATCGCGTTGATTTTCGGCAATTTTTTTCACGCATTTTCTTCCATGCAAAGTATTTTCGAAAATTTTATTTGTATGGAAGTAATAACAACGTCCGCAAATAACAACTACATATATGAATAATACTAGAAAATCCTGCACACTCCTGCGAAAAATAGCAATTAATCGTAGTCCTTAGTATAAAACGAAACATCGGCCTAGACGAAATTGGCAAAAATACACAAAAATTAGTTAAAATTAAACGGAGTCGACTGTAATTAGCACATTAAAATCCAATGCACACTGCCTAGTTGAAAGTGAAAAGCTTGGAATATCAACATTAAACGATTACTAATATAAGATAACCAAAATACATTCAAAAAATTCTTTTAATTTATGTGTTGACATTTATTTTCTCCTTTCAGAACACGGAAATAATCAACAGCCAGCCTACGTCTGCTTCTAATGCTTTGAGTGCGAAACAGCTGCCAGAAAATTATTCTACACCAAAAAAGAAACCAGTTAAGTTGTTCTTTTGTTGTTAACTCAAAAAAGCGCGACAATTTTGCTGCCTGTGATGCCACTGAAAATCGCTGATGTTGCAGAATATTTATTCGTTCGTAGGCATATGTAGTATATGACACAGGTTAACATACATACATATGTATGTATATAAATAGTGCTTAATCATTTTCATCTCCTTACAAATGGACATTTATATGCCCATCTTCATGTACATTAAATAGATTTAAATTAAACACGAAAATATTATGTATACTTAAAACTTTTTTATTTATTTACTTCACTTACATTATATAATGTTGTTTGAATTCGATCTTATATACATAACAGTAAAATTTAATTTACGTTACAAAATATAAAATTAAATAAATATGGGTTCTAAGTGTAATATGCCAATAAACGCATTTTTTAAATACACTTGTAAAGATTTTTTGCTACACTTCTCTTTGCTGCCCTTAAATTGTACATATTCTTCCCTTATACTTGTTCGTTAATTTGCGCTCACATTGCAAAATATAAAATACAGCAACTTTTTCTCAAATAACGCTGCTAAATATGAAAAAAATGGATCTCAATCGACATTGGAACGTGGAACGTATGGACTATATATCTTCAGTCTCATCCTTCAGCCGACTTTTCTTCCTCGCTATCTGGTGTGTTAAATTGCAATATGGAACTGGCTTTATCGAATGGCTCCGTTGAAAAGCTGGACACATTGACTGCACTATGCCGCAAGTAATGATAGAAACGAGTTGAGCGTCGCTCCTGCATGGCGCGTTGTTTCTCGCTGCGGCAGATGGCACGCAACGCTGGTTCAACATCTAAAGCACGTGTACGCTGACTACGCGAACTAATTGTACTGCTGTTTATGTAGTCGCACAGTGAAAGCCTAAATAAAAAATAGAGATAGAATTTTCATATATTCTATATCGATCTGCGAAGTTATTTTTATAATTTTACCTTCACTCTAATTTTAAGTAAATCTCTTTCATATTTATCGTTTTTTTTTTATTTTAGTCTAGTTTTTATTACACATGTACTCAAAAAGTGTTCAAAATTATTATTTTGAAGTTTGTATTCAAATCGGATGAGCATGTGTTTCACAAAGATGTTAAGTTGAAAAGATATACATACATATGTCTACTCCATTTTCTCCGATTTCCTAAGATAACGAATAGGACACAAAATCTTGCTTGGTTGGGTATAGCAGAAAATAAATCGAAAACCTTAATCTCTTTAAAAATAACAATAAGGACACTAACACGTGTGTATGTATGAATTTTAACAGGTCACAGACTAAGGGTTCATTTGCTAAAAAAAAAATATATAGTCGTTGAGCAATGCAGTATTTTGTTTTACGAAGCCTACATTCAACATTCTCCTAGATTTCATAAGGAGATAAACTCTATATGAGGAATTATACTAAGTAGACGGCACAGTACATTATTGGATGCCCAATCCATCTTTATATCCGCATAATTTATACTCTTCAGGCATATGAAAAAGTATATAAATAAATATGTATGGTTTTATGTAATGGTTTAAGAGTTAGAAATAAGTTCCCTAAATATATTATAAAATTAATATTTTGATCATGTGCTTAATTGAAATTCATATGCATGTGAGTAAATGCACACAAAATAATTTTAAAAAGAATTCTCTCCACTTTGCTTTAAAAAAAACGTTACGATACTTTTATAATAACAGCTCCACTTACCGTTCTGTACGCGTATTGAAGAGATTGTACGGGCATGCTTTCGCCTCCAAATTCACGCGAATCGCCTCTTCCACTATCTCGTGTGCAATATGTTCAGGTAAATGTGGCATCAACCGATCGACGCCTACATCAGCACCCTCACCAGTTATACCATTCCTACAAATATCTCCTCCAGTACCTTCTGACATGTCAGCATTATGAGTACCCAGCAAAGCAGCAATCGAAATGTTTTCATAGAAATCACACAGCACATCAAGTGGTGGCTTAGTTGCTTGCTGGCGATTTACTTCAATTTCAGTTACCGAACTGTTTATCCAAGCTTTTTTCGGTGTACGTGTTCTACGTTTTGTTGCACTCAAATTTCCACTGCTAATCTTAGCGTCTTTTTCACTGTTCTCATTTACACAGTCTGGTTGCACTTGCAGTCGTTGCGAGCACTGAAACACTTCGGTTAAGTTGACGCGCAACAAACTGAAATCTACTGGAAATGGTATGCGCCACTGCTCATTTTGGTTGCAAGTGAAGTATTCGAACAACGAACGGTGTATGTATACATCATTATTAGAACTTTTTTTATTATCGGCTCTTCCAAGTTGCTCATCAGGTTCCTGCGACTGCTGCGAATTCTCTTCATCTGATAAACGACGTTTTGTTGGCGATGCAAAGAAACCCGATTCTCGTCTTATGCCGTCAACCTTCTGCGGTGTGCGCTGTTGCGATTCACTTTTTACATTTGCCGCTCCTGCTGTTAGCCTACGATCACCACCGCTCTGTATGAAAAATTGCAACTCTAGCAAAGTGCGTCGCAAATCTTTACCATTGTATAGGTACAGAGATACTAAGTCGTCCAGATTGATGGGACAATTTTCAATCAGCGATAAAATGGCCATAAATCGTGATATGTTAAGCGCATTTGGTGCCGTGAAATTTATTGTATTTTGATTCATTAGACGTTGCAAATGCAGGCAATTGGGATTCGTTGCCATTACAATGACAGGCCTCTTGGAGCTAGCTGCCAATGTGTAGATGGCATCCGTAAAGCCGCTGTCTAGCTGATCAAAAACCACATCCGCGTCCTCGATTAGTATTAAACATTTTCGCGTATTTTGAGTGATATCTGCATTACAACCACCGTTACTGTCGGCATCCAGATGGCTCTGAGACGTTTGCTTTTTTAGTTTTTGGCCGTTCAGAGACATTCGCAGCAAATTTTTCTGCGCTTTACTAGCACTTTGTGTGGGTGTCGAGTCTTTACGAATTTGATGCGACTGTGTTGCTTCCTAGGAATTAGTTAAAGACATATGTAATATTAATAGTTATTATTTTAAGAGTATTTTTACCGAGCCATTTGTATATTATGTATGTATGTATGTGTCTTACCTGCAATTCTTGTATTAAACGCTTTCCCGTACGCTTCATACCAGCATTTATTTCCAGCACATTGAAATTCATATCATTTGCCAGCGCGTAGACAGCATTCGTTTTGCCACTTGATACTGGTCCTAGCAGCACCACAGCATTGCTCGTCGTATTGCTTATGCTGGAAGTCGAGTCATTAGACGCATCGAATGAATCATCCATTGTTTGCGAATTACGTGCACTCCCACCATTACCATTGACCCATGTAGCTAGAAAGTCACGCAACTGTGTGACCGGCACTAGATTCACAAGCACTTGTTCAACTAACATTGGCTTATACTTTTCTGTGAACAAAAGCTCTCCATTGGGTGCAGTTGCTGGTGGCTTTACATCATCTTGCTCAGCGGTGGAACTAAGTGCTTCTGTATCACGTTTACGCTGCGATCGACGCGTCACCACAAACGATTCACTCACTTGTTCCATATCTTGTGCTGAATCCAAAGCACTAAAAAAGCGATATTTTTCACGCATTTGATTGTAACACTTGAAAGTAGGAAAACGGTCGAATTCCGATTTCCAAAATTTTATTATAGACCTTTTATTCTCAACTGTTGGCAAAAGGGTACACATTTGCGGTGTCGTTTTCTTAAGGCTTTGATCAGCTTTCATTGCTACTTTTATTTTTCGGGTACTGCCTGTATTGCTGCTAGATCTCCGCCTACGTCCCCTGGCATTAATTTCCATCGATGAATCCGCAGCATATCTGTGAAAGTCTTCGTGATCATCAGACGGCTTTAATTTGAAATTGAAATCGCATTTAATATCTAAAAATTGCGTGTCATCAATAGTTAATTGTTGTACATGACCAACACGTGGAAAATAATCCAGCTCTTCTTCATAAGTTTGTTCATATTGCTTTTGTTTCTCCATTTCCAAGCGCATTTTTTCCGGTACACCTGACATTAGAAAATCTTGTCGCGCTTTTAGTACAACTGGGTCTGGGCTAGGTTTTGGTACTGCGCGAACAAAGACTGGCGCTAACTTCTTTGGCAATATCTCCTGTGAAAGAGATGTATTGCTGTCATCTAAATCTATTACTACTTCTTCCTTGCCAGACGTTTCTTCTTGTTTAGGTTTAGTTACAACTTTTTTTGTTGAATTTGAATTTAATTTAATCGGGCTTGTTTCTAAATCGTAATCATAGCGCGCCTTACCCGCGCAAGAACGTTTTGGTCTTCCGCTTGGTGTGTTCTCCATCGGTTCTTGAACAGCTTGTTCTACGGGTTCGAGTTTCTCTTCTGTTGCTGGTGTAGTTGCTGTTTCGACGGTTAGTACAGCACTGCCTTTAGTAGAACGTCGTGTACGGGACTTTGGAGTTTCTGATTTCGATAGATTTTTACTTTTTGCCATTATTTCTTTTGCATTTTTTGCAACAACATCTGTTGGTGATTCTTTCCGAGGGAAATAACCCAAAATACTATCCCGTTTTTTGGTGGGAGAATTAAGTTTAGATAAAAATTCTTCAGTCTCTGCATCTGGTTCTACAATCTCTTCATTATCGGTGGATTCGATAGACACCAGTCGTTTCGTTGTTCGCTTCTTGTGTTTTGTTTTTTCCATACTTTGGTTTGCTGGTTTTTCAGAATTATCTGTTTTTCTTGCCTTCCTTCTTCGATTAGTTGATGCTCGACTGGTAAGTGTATTATCCTGTATTGGTGATGCTCCTTGGACGAGCATTTTCTTAAGCCTTAAATGCAAGTTACATTTTAAAATGACTATGAACTTCTATTACCAACTTCGGGTGAATGTATTTGAAATATCTTACCGTTTTGCACGATTCTCCAGCTCATGTTCAACGTACGCAGCTCGTGTTTCTTCTTCTAGTTTACGCTTTGCGCCACCTTTTTTGTCTGCCCATTCTTGCAGCATTGATCTTCGTTTTGTATTTACTGTCGATTCTTGACTGGTGTTTGGTGAGGTTTCTTTTCCGGGTGTATTAGAACCGATCGTTTTATTTCTAGCATTCATCATAACTTCAAAAGCATTCATTGTTTTTGGTTGATTTACCGCTGTCGTAGTTACGGCAGCATTAACTTTCGTCATACTCGTATCATCTACATTTAGTTGATTTTTTTTAGGGGTGCGTTGGAAATGCCGTAGAATATCCCCATCGGGCGAAGGAGTTTTCAGAGGGCTCTTGTTATCTAAATGCTTACTTTTACGGCGACTACTAGTGGAAACTTCCTGTCCTTTTTCCTGAACAGTATTTTCTTGTAATGGTTTAGTTTTCGAACGCTTTCCAAGAGTTTTATCATTTTCCGATTGTCTACTGGTCTTTTCTATTAACTTTTCATTACCAATCGTTTTGTCCTCGAGTCCATTCGCCTTTTCTAATTCCGCGGTAGCCACTGCGACTGCTGCTGCTTCCATTTCAGCCAGTTTCCTCTGTTCTCTTTTCCTTTTATGCTTCTGTCTGTGTTTCTTCTTCACAGAGTTTAAGACTTCTTCCATATTCTGAAGTATAAGCTTGGAATCTGGACGAGGCGCTTTGACAATATATTTGCAAACAGCTTCGGTATCACCATCCTGCACCGGAACAGTATCAACTTCTGGTTTCCGACCACTGAATCTGAATGATGATCCGTTATTGATTTCGATTGCGCTAAGATCTCTTTCCTCACTTGCAAAGTTTGGACTTAAATCTGTCATACTCATACGCTATTTGTACAAAAAGCTAAGCAAAGCATGGATTTTCTTAAACATTTACTTGAAAAATATGTATGTATGTACAGAATTTAAAAAGCACTAAGCAAATTTTTGCATACCTCTATCTGACTACAGGCAATTAAAAAATGCTGACCAACAAAAGAAAGAAATTGCTGCATGCATCGGCAATTACTACAAACCAGAAAATCAGCAAGAGCGTGGTTGCACAAACACTTCCACTATGGAGGTAGTGGAAATATCCTAGCTCACAGTTTTAACACTATGCGGCAAGTAAATTTATTAATTTTGCTATAAAAAATATAAGCACAAACTAAATTAGCTCGAAAAATAATAAAAAATCACATTACTACTGTGCATCCGTAGGCAGCTTATGTCAAATGGTAGAAATTGGCGCGAAAGGTAAGTAGTTGTTAGACGTGACAAGTACAAGGCTTTTTGTAAAGTCTGTCAAATTCAAGAATTTCCAAAAGTTACAGCAGGATCAATGTATATTGAAAAGGTAGTATCTGTAGATCAGCTGATTTGATTTTTTTTAAACTATTTGGTCTCTAAAGTCACAAATATTTTTAATTATTTCTTCACAAAAATATAAATTGCAACAATCTACGTATTTTTATGTGAAACCTTCTTCCAAAGAAAAAGCTATTGAAAACCATCTTTTGGATTAACTCAGGACCACAAACGAGGATTGTTGGGACTTGAAAAGGATGGATCGATGCTTCTAAAAGCAAACAAATCTATCAAGAAAGAAAGGGGCACGCATTTTTATTTTTTTGGAATTAAAAATTTTTTTTTTTGTTACGATTATCCTTTGATCTCCGATAAATCCCAAATACTTCGAGTTCGACCACTAGATTGTTAAATTAAAATACCCAGATTACAGTACAACTAACTTTATTACACAACAAACACTTTACAATACTTGTTAAGCCAATTCCATAGGCTCAGTTATGCATACTTGGCATTGCGTTATAGTTGTCACGTAAAAGTATGTTTCCACGCCAAGTGATTCGCTCTCCTATTCTTGATTGGCTCTCCCATTCGTAATTGGCGCCCCAATCACGAACCGAAACACGTGATTCGCCCATACAAAATTTCGACAGCGAATCACTTCATTGGTAGTTGATTCAAATCCAATCACCTTGCCAATCACGAACAAATCGTTGT
>JAPVRG010282708.1:855-11613 GCA_029783565.1 Rhagoletis cerasi
GCAAAGCGAAAGTAAAAACAAAAACACGAAGCTGGACTGTTGATTTGCTGCCAAATAGTAGCAGCCGACAGTAAAGCGACAGCACTACGACGAAAAAAAGCAATTCGACTGTTGCTGTGCTGTGAAGACCTTCACAGCACGAAAGCAAAGCGAAGCAACAGCAAGAGGAATTTCGACTGTTGCTGTGCTGTGAAGATCTTCGCAGTTCTCAACATGTACAAACATGTACTCATGTCTTTCATCACACAAATAAATATGTATGTAGTTAAATATTCAAGCTAAGATAACTTTTCATATCTAATATTATTATTTAGGCAAAAATCACTTAAGCATATTTATGGAATTAGCTTAGCGATATAAATTTCTATTTTATTTCATTTCAAATTTGCTATCCCAATGTCTTTATTATTACGGTCAATTATCGCAACTTACTAACCAACTACGTTCGTAAAGCAACAGCAGTAATTGTATAAAACTGTGCTGTGCTGTTACTTAGCTTCGGCAGTTAAAGCGACAGCACATAAAAAGCGAATAGAGACTGCGCTGTGGCTGAACTGTTTACAATTTCGCAGCCAAAGCAACAGAAAAGAAAACTGAAACTTACATTTTAGCTGTGCTGTGATTTAGCTTTGGATATGTGCGCAGCAAAGCAAAGGCACAAAAGTTTCAAAAGGAAAGATTTGCTTTCGCAGCACAACAACAGCAGGTTTTTTAGTGCTGTTGCTGTTATGCTGACAAACGCTGGTTAAAACACTCTCTAAGGTTGGCGGCAGAGTGATTGCTAGAAGCGATTTTAAAATTTCAAAACTTTCTTTACAAAAATGAAAGTTGTCCATAATTTAAGAAACAATCTAGCAGTTGTCATATCATTTTGGAATCCTTATTAAATGCGTCAACTTTCAAAGTTGCTTGCCAAACTAGTGTAGTACCTTTTTGTTTTAGCACAGTCAGTTAAAATTGGGCGAAGCATTAAATTTCAAATATTTTTTGGGCAAAAAGTGTCATTTTCCTTCAAGCTAGAGCAGTTGGCTATAAATTTTAGACCACAATTTACGAAAGCATTACTCAAAATTATATAACAAAAATAAAATTGAGATAAAGTAGAAATTTGTAGTAACGGGAATTCACAAACCATCACAGGGTGTAGATTTTTTCGTTGTTTTTTTTTGAACGCCTATAATTTGAAAAATAGGATAACTATTACGTCCTGGGCCCGAATCACGGCATCGGTGATCGAATGAAATTTGATTGGAAATCTCCTTTTTAGATTACGGCATTCGATAGCATTCCATTTAATTGCATTGGAGAGAAACAGCTATAATTTTATTTCATTCGATTCGAATCGGGTTTCATTGGATCACGGATGCCGTGATTAGAGCCCTGGCCTGTCACCCGTTTCGGGCTTGACTTCGACTTCCGGGACACCCTGTATACATATGTATGTGTGGAGTAAATGCCCACTTATATGTACATTCGTATTTCTAAACACCGATTCGCATACAAATACACGATTACCTTGTGCACTTAATGATTCTGTAGAGTTCAAAAAGCTTCGCTGCCAATGTACCATTCGTTGATCTCTTCGATTTATTGTGATCTGGGTGAAGGACAAATTTATTTTCTGTTTTGTTTATGTATTTCTGTTTTTGTATTTACTACGACTTGGCTTGACTTATGCGTGGTGTGGAATTCTATCAAATGATTTTTAAGTGCTGTTGAACTATTCTAATAATGGTGCTGTTGTAGGTGTAGTGTAGGTATACATATATTTACATACATACATACATATTCACATATAGTGTATGCATTTAATAAATAATTTCATTTTCATAATGACGTCAGATTTCTTCTGATTTGGCTTTTTTTCTTGGAACCTGCGGGAGACTTCAAAATACAACAAAAGTTTTGGAGGAAATTACAGAACCGTCATATTACGAGCGACTAACTACTTCGAATTATCATGTCTCGTAATTTGGAGAACAATCGCTGATCGAAGTTAACCAACTGCAATTACAAAAACAAGTACCAAGCTTGGTATGTAGACTCCAAATACTTTTCTAGTTAGGCAGCGATCGTCAAATGTACTTTTAGAAGAGTCGTAACGATCCCAAAAGTTTCTTCGCCGACAATTCTTTCTTCAGACGCTAAAACTTGCTACGAAAATAAATAAACTGATTTGAAATTATTTTTTTCGGACACTCCAACCAAATTAACACCGCGTTCAATTTTTTTATGGGACACTTTATTTATCAGAAATGAGAGCCAAGGTCCGTAAGAAGATGTGAAGGTTATCAATTCCAATTATTATTGTTTCTTAATCTCATATAAATATATAGATATGTATGTATGTATGTAAAGTATTTGTATCAAATAAAATATTCTATTACCTAAGAAATTTTTTTCGCTTAACCCGAAAGTAAGAGAATAATGCTGAAAATATGTTTTATAGCGAAAACCCCAAATAGGTTATTTAGTTAGTCATAAAAATATAAATACTCGGACGAAAAAACCAAAAAGATTGCTTCTAAATAAATAAAAACAATGTCTTTAAATAGAATCAAGTCGAAATAAATTAGTGAAAGTGTCGCGAACACACAAGTCCAATCGCAAAGCATACTAAATATGCTGCCACGCCCACACAAATAAAACTTTTTGGCTAAAGGTGCCCATTCACATTCGTTTTTAACGCTTACATATATGTACGTATCCACAACCCACTGATATAATTATTTATGTCGTACAAACAACAACATCGATACTTCTTTTTTAAGTTCAGTGCATTGATTGCGTTTTCGCTTTTGTTTTGATCATTTTACCTGCCTCGCAGCGATCGTAAACAGAATTATTATTGCAGCTATTTGTTGTTGGCTGTTGATTGCATAAAATAAAGAGCAATATACATACATATGTATAAATCGTGTGATGCACGCATGTGTACGTACATACATATATGTAGGCATGCATGGGGTGATTCTTTTAGAGGTCCCTGATACCTGAAATTGAAGCCCGCAGTCTCAACGGCATTTGGTTTCAATAAAGCCCGTGAAACCATGGCTTTACTGCGAGAACTATTGGGTGAAAAATTCATTTCATGCTTCGGACCAGTGAATTGGCCGCCTAGGGGCGTATAAGGCGGCTACAATTGAGGCATTGGAGGCCAAACCTTACTCGAGTCATTGGCCAATTACCACTCAATATGCTCGAAGACGTAATCGAAAATTGGAACTTCAGAATGGATCATTTCAATCGCAGTTACGGCTAACATTTCAAAGAAATTATCTTTAAAAAATAAATGCCAAGAATGGTTCTTTGAAAAAGTACCTCTAAATGAATCACCCGATATGTATGTACCTATGACCAAGTAGTAAATGAAAATGTATTCGCATTAGAAAAGCGCGCCAAAGCGCCAGTTTACTATGTACATATGTACGTATGTATGTACATATCTATGTACATACATTCAAAAGCTATGTAAATACATATGTGTGTATTTAAATGCATAAAAGCTTGTGCATACATATGTACATATCGCCCGCTGAAATACAAAAGGCCGTAATTAACTAATTTTTATTTTGCCTAAAACGATGGAGGGACTTGTAATTCCATGAAATGCATCACAATCAATCAAAAAGTGAATTTTGGATTTTTAGTCAATTACGGTGGCGATATGTACATATGTATTATGCATGTATTTATAGAAGTTGTAAGTTTGTTTTCGAGTCTGCTTACAAATAACGTGTTTGTAATTGGTTGATGTTAGCTGTGGCTCTGGCACAGCTCAGACAACCGGTTAATTAATATTTGTTGAACGCTCCCACAATGAGTCAAAAAATTCACGACCTTTTTATTTTTCTATTTGCAAGAGAATTTTATTATAGTATTTAAATACACTGTTAAGTCGAAGTCACACGAATGGTGCATTTTTACAGATTTGTACATATTGACAGTTACATAGTGATGATTGGAATTTTTTTATTGAGTTAATCTCATGAAATTTCTTGACAACACCACTCTGTGACTGTCAAAATGTACGAATCTGTACAAATGCACCAATCGTGTGACACCGCCTTTATAAATATATACAAATGTATGTACATATCTTATATAAAAATAGGCAATCATGTTTCCTTTACACCCCTTTTACGGCTAAACTATACTTCTAAGGTATAAACAATTATGTATCATTACAAAGGTATTTTGATGGTGATGTGCAGACAATTTTTAAAATTTCAAATTAGTTTCAAATAGAGCGAAAAAATCAATTCAAAAGTCACACCAATACCAATGCCATACATGTACATGGTTGGGGCGGAAATGCCTCCTAAATGTATGCTTTAATCTTGATAGTGAAATGCGAAGCAGCGGTGTTATAAGAACAATTTAAATTGAAATCAATGGAACGATGAAGGAAAAGTTGAATATGTAGATGAGGAAAGGAATAAAGGAAAAGATAAAAATAATAATGAAGATGCGTAAAGATAAAGACAAAAAAGAAGTTAAAATCAAATATTTAATATAATAGCAAAGGAGAGTGTGAATATGTTGATGCAGAAAAGAATGAAGATAAAGGTTAGGATGAAGGTAAAGGAAAAGGTAAAGATAAAGATAAAGATAAAGATACAGAAAAAGGCAAAGATAAAGATAATGATGAAAAGATAATTATAAAGATAAACCTAAAGATCAAAATAAAGATTAAAAAACGAGACAAATGTAGAAATAGAGAAAGTGATAGAGATAAAGATAAGAGGCAGAGAAAAGGAACTAAATATGATGCGTTATCCTATGTTATGATGTGCTATGTTATATTATGTTATGTTATGTTAGATTATGTTATGTTAGGTTATGTTATGTCGTGTCATGTCATGTCATGTTATGTTATATTATTTTAAATTATGTTTTGTCATGCTTTGTACGTTGGTTAACGCATTTCACCTCAACTCACCACAGCTCACGTTAAATCATCCCACTTCATTTCAACTCACTTCCCCTTAACTGCACTCACCTCAACTCACTTCCCCTTAACTGCACTTCAACACACCTTAACTCCCCACACCTAAATCCACCACTACTTAACTCACCTCACCTAAATTCACCACATCTTAGTTCACCACACCTTAATACACCACACCCCAACTCAACACAGCTCAATAATTCACCACACCGTAACTCACCACAGCCAATTAATTTTTTTACGTAGAAGGATGCTGACCGTTGTGGTGGTTGAATTTCAACCACTGGGCAAACTCTAGTGTATAAATACACAATTTCATATTCATATTAAAATGTAAACTTTTTGCATTTGTTGGCTAAGAGCACCCTTCACTGAAGATATATTTGTAAATAAAAGGAGTTTTCTAATATTCTTTCCTTCTATTATTGCAGCAATTTTTTCATAAAAACTCGGTCACACAAATGTCTAATATCTAGAGAGTGCGTTAACCGATCAAAATACGCGATACACCAAATGGAAGATAATTAAATTTGCTATCATTGCTTTATAATTAATTTTTCAATTAAATTACATGTTTTCGATATATGTATGTACATTTACAATGATTGAAAAAAATAGTTATTTTTCGAATTTTTTTTTACTCATTTCTCAAAACTAACATATTTATTTACAAAAAATATCAGACATAAATTAAAGAAATCCACAACGAAAAATAAAAGTTATTCGCATGAGAATAAAGATACATACTATATTTTAAAAAGTGGCCAACACAGAATCCATTTTTGTGACATCATTAGTTGGTTTTCCAAGAAACAATTTATTCAGATTTATAAATGGGAATCATATAAATAAATACAATTTTTTTTTAATTTACTTTCAAGGACAGCAAGAATGCATGTAGAAAAGCTAAAATATGAACTAACATCTCTTGAAATTTTCAATCATAAGAAACATTATTGAAAATTTTACTTTTACTTTCATACATATGTATATTAGGGTGGGTAAAAAAAAAATTAAGTATTTATTTTTTATCCGACACACGAAAACTAGTTCCTAGGTACCTCTAGAAAGTACTTACCAAATCTGAGCTCTTAATATTGACGGGAAGATTATGCTCATCATAGTTTTCCATTTTCAATTTAGTCTCATATAAAAATGGTCATATCTTATCACCAATAGATCGTTAAACCAGTTGCATCATCAATATTTATAGGAAATTGAATGCAGTTAACGATTGGATTTCTTTTCGTTAATAACCAAAATAGAATTATTTTGATAATTACCTAAACGATAAAAAATTGAATCGTTTCAACAGAAACGCTTGTTTCTTTTCGGTGAACGTTAAAATTAACTTAATTAAATTAAAAAAAATTAAATTAAATTTGTGCACGCCCTGCCATTTGAAACGCTACTGAAGTGGTGTTTATATATCCAAAAAAAAAAGAAGTTTAATAGTAAATTAACTAAACATAAACTCAATACACCTTGTGCTTAGTAACTTTACTTTCTTTTTCATTGTATACTAGCATTAATTATAAAATTTGCAATAAATAATTCACGAATTCCATAATTTCTTTTGTTTATTAACAAGCATGTGTTGGTGATCAGCTGATTTTCTTACTTGCAAGTTTTCGCTGGTAAAAATTTTTCCAGCAGAAATTTGCAGCTCTCTATCACATTTTGCTTTCTAAATTTTCCCTACTTAGCAAGTTTTTTGGGTACGAGAACGCAAAACCAGTAAAAATTTTCTAAAACTTTTGATAGTTTTTGGTAAGAGTACACTCCTATTATTCGAAATGTGATAATTTCAAAAGCAATGCTCAATTTTATCATTTTTCTTGGTGCAAAAATTATTGGGTCAACCCGGAACCACTAGGAATTACTGAATCGCGTTATAAAAAACTGCATGATTATTTTCGTTCACAACCTCACATTTTTGGTACCGAAAACTTTTGAATTTACGACTTTAAAATTTTTCATACAAATTTATTGCCACTCTAATGTACATACATACATACATACATAGGTACTTTATTTCAAAACTCTAAGCGAATACAACGCTGCGTATACGTGACAGGAAAATAATAAGCATACATACTTAAATATATCCGTGCATATGTACATATATACTCAAAAGCAGCATAACGGAAATGTCTATGAATTACTAAGGACTTTGGAAATATCTTATTTACAAATTCTTTGTGCCGAGCGGATTTTATCTCAAAAAGTAATATCAAGTCAATCTAACGTTCTCTTCTACTGAGTAAAAGGATATTTCGTATTTAGTGCTTTATATGTATGTGCATACATATGTCTTTAAGCAATACAAAGTGAAACTAACCTTTCCATTTTAGTATATAAACAGCTTTGTATGCAATGCTTTTTTGTTTTTGACTGCTTGTAAAACCGCAAGTATATTTTAAGGAAAAAGTAAAAACGACTTCAATTCTCATATAAAAATTTAGTAGAAACGTTAATTTCTTCATGATCCAATGTTCGGAACTAAACGAAATTAGTATGGGACCACCCTTGAGATACCACCTTTCATAAAAAAAGAATTATCGAAAACGGTTCACGTGGTCCAAAGTTATCCACCAATATACATAAAAAATAAAAATATTCCCACGAATTGATAAGCGGCTCCTTTTTTTGAAGTCGGCTAAAAATATAATTCAGCAATTTTTTTTTTCATTACATTTAGCTACCATTAAGGGCAATTTGAATTGATCGAAATTGAGTGAATTTAGTGTATAGCTGGACTGCAGTTATGTATCGTACCGTGAATCATCTTTAATGGCGTAGTATGTATGTACATATGTGCATATGCATATACTGTAGCTGTGTTTAAATAATTTATCGTCTCAGTGTCAAGGAAAGTTCAATGTGTTAATGTATTCTTTGTTTAAAATGTGGGTGTTAAATGATGAACGAGTTTAAGTCCCTCTTCTTAATACATAATATGCACAGCTGTACAAATTGTTCGTATACTTATTTGCATTAATAAAATTTAATTATTTAACATTTGGGTTTGAGTTTACTTGAGTTGAAGGCTAAGCGATATCTGTAATCTTCCTCAAGCGCTCTAATCTTGCTCAACAGCAACTTATCTTCGCAGTCACAAGTTTCCAAAAAGTTCTTCTAATTTTATTTCCTTTTGTTTGATTTCTTTGATAACACATAAATAATTAAAATAATAAATATTTATTTTATTGATTTTATTGTAAATATTTTTATTTTTATTTAATTTGAGATCCAATGGATCCATTGGATAATGTAAAAATTTCTACAATTTCACTTAAATTTATTATATTATTCCAAATTTAATACATGCGTCGAGTGTAATTCATTTGTTGCTGTGTTGGTTGTCCTGGCTGTCCCTGCATTATCTGCGGTTGACGCGTCAGATGCTCATGTGCAGCAGCAGCGTTTCGGCTAGTGGCATAACCTTGAGTAATACTCGGCGCAGATTTGGGATTCTAAAACAGAAAAAAACAAATTTTGTTTTTAAATACACACATTTTACTTACAAATTCATTCCGTTAAAACCAAAGTATTTATAATCTACCACGCGCGCTCATACTAACCTGACCGGGATTACTGCTAATTTGCATTATGTTTGGATGTAACGGCATTCCAGGCATCATCGGCGTATAAACAACCCCTTCTGGCAGCTGATGTGGTGGTCCATGCCCTGGCGGCGCATCGTGTTTTACATCAGGATGATAACGATCACCGATTTTCTCCATTGTAACTTGTGGCTTTTGTGCCTGCACGCCTGGAGGCACAGACGACACTGTTCCTGATTGCGAGATTGATGGTGCATCTAAACTAATATGATACACTTGTGTGGGTTTTGATGGTGCCTGATCTGATTTTGAAACAGGTACTGAAGATGTGGGCTGCAAATCCAAATGGAATCCCTGTCTTAGTGGCAAGCCATAGGGATAAATAATAGCTGAACCACGACCATCCGGTTGTGGTTGAGGTGCATTGCCTGTAGCGGGATAGAATAGGGCACCGGGACCTTGATATTGCGTAGGGGGTTCTAAGGGATAAACTATTTTTTAAGTTAATTCGAAATTTGGGTATCGTATAATCTTACTGTTCCAGGCAACTCTGGGATATTCGGCCCCACGACGTCCATCATCGTGTTCTAAGGATAAAGAATAAACACACAGAATCGTTAACCATTAAAATCTAAGAAAAAAAATGGAATGCATTTCTTCTCACTCGGCTGCGTATAGCTTGTGTTTTTGTAATAACCCTGATGTGTAGGAGGCGACGGACTACGAGCGCGTTTGACTGGCTGATTTGCCACAGGCTGCAAAGGATAATTAAAATTACATAAAACGCAATTGTTTGCCAATTTTGTATACCTTGGGAATAATAGGTATTTGGTGGTGCTGCATTCGAACGGGTGGTATGAATACCTGCGGTGGCGGCGGAGCAACATTCACTTGCTGTGCCTGCAACGCTTGCATTGCAAACATTTCATTATCCTTTTGTTGTTTTTTACGATTCTCATCTTCATTTAATACTTTCTTTAATTGTAAAAATAACTGTTGTTTCTGATTGTGTAAATCTTTGATTTGTTGATCCAATTTGGCAATTTTGCCCCGTGTATCTTCAAGCGAAACATCATTCTGATGATCTTGTTCTTCACGTTCTTTACGCAAACGCTCCTCCTCTTCCTTGGCATCAAACTCTGCATTGAGAAATAAGATTAAAGAGACTTGATAGGATATGCTCCAAGCACTCACCTTCTTTTTTACGTTGGCGTTCCTTAAGAACAAACGCCTTCAATGCTGATCGAAGGCGTTCCTCCCGCTCGGCCTTCGCAGCAGCTGCATTATTGTTATTGTTAGTATTATTAACAGTGGAGGCTGAGGCAGATGGGATTTTGGAATTGAATTTCTTCTCCGTCATCTTTTCCTCCTTTTTACGAGTATATTTACTGAATAAACCTATTTTTGAAGTTTTTCATTAAAAATCACAAAACAAGAAAATTCCAATTTCAATGGTAAACGCAAATCAGCTGTTATTTTGAGGTTGCCAGATGTTTGTAGAAATTTCGTACAAGTCTAGCCACTCCGAAAAATATCGGCAAAATTCAAATTTGACAAAGTAGAAATTTTGCTTAAAGTGGTTTTACACAATATTTACAATCAGCAGCCAAATATAAACAGCCTTAAAGCTTTGAATTCGCAACGTCAGATGCTAATTCTGTACGTCGGCGTGAGCGTCGAAGCCAAAATCTTTTGCTTTCAATTACGTAATTGGTAATTGAACCACCCTAAAGGCTTTATATTTGTTGGTGTGTTCAAATATGTGGCAGCACTGTATTGCATCAGTGCTGCTCTTTTAAATTAATCCTCCCATCACATATTATTGTTTTTAAATACTTCGATTAAGGATTTTGATAATATTATTGCATTAGAAGTAAGTTAAGACTTTTTTCGTTTAATTGCATAAATTAATTCACTTTAATTAACTTAGCTTCATATTTGCAATGGCTATTTTCTTATTGGCAGGCTAAAATTTCAAAGAAGCAACACTGCTCGAAGGTATTTTTCGCCAGACAGACAGATAAAAAGAGCGAGACAAATCAATGCTTTGTCGTTTGTGTTGAAGAAAAGAAGTGGCAGTGTTTAATGTGCGTGACGATTTATGTATTTATTAAATTAAAGTAAAACAAGTTAATGAAAAGCCAGTGAAAATAAGTTAAAAGTGAGGTGAATATAAAAAGGAAACGTTCACTGAAAATAACGCGAAATTTTCGTTATTAAAACACATTGTGTGGTTTTTTT
>JAPVRG010282730.1:1777-12093 GCA_029783565.1 Rhagoletis cerasi
TTCATTGGAAATGGTTAATGGTAGAAATGATCCAACAACCAAAGGAGGGACTACCATTGATGCAGTTTTGCCAGAAATATTAATAATATTGAAATAAAATATTTCATATATTACTTTAGTTACCACAATCCACTAGTTAATATTGTAGATATGAATGTTTTCTAAGCCACAAATAAAAATTAAACTTAGCAGTTGGTTATAAAAAATAATAAATTAAAGCTCGTTAAAAAAATAAAATAAATATGTATTGTGTATATTAGAAAATATGTACATGTTTATGTATGTATATCGCACATTTCTTTCTTTCTGGAATTTGCTCTATTAAGTTTCACTTCCTCCGCGCGTAGGGACTACACGCACTTGAGTTTTTTTCTTTACTTCTCGAGCAGATAATTATCAAGAAGAAGAAGAATAGGACAATTTGAGTATTCATCTTTTCGCTTTTCGCTTTTGTATTTTTATGTTTTTTATTTGTCAATCCGCTGATGCGAATTTCGTTTCGGTTCTGTTTTACTGGGCGAAATATTGCAGCGAATGCCACCCGAAGGCATCGCTCCGTCCGACGAAATTCTCTCAGCGAATTGATTCTGTTTATACTTTATTTCTGATAAAAAAAAAACTTATAAAATAATTATTATTTCAGAGCGCTGGCCCGCTGTGGTGGAGCGTTAAGCAGTGCGCGCTTTCGCTCCGCAGGCCTGGGTTCAAGCCCTGGCCAAAACCTCCGAGCGTACTTTGCCATGAAAAAGCTTCTCATAAAAATACAATCGCCGTTCGGAATCGGCGTAAAACTGTAGGTCCCTCCCCTTTGTGTGACAACATCAAGGCGCACGCCACAAATCGGAGGAGCAGCTTGGCCAAACACTAACATATGTGTAAGCGCCAATCTATTATTATTATTATTTCAGAGCGAAAAAAGTACACTCGAAAAATAAGTTCTATTTTTGATCAAAAAAATATAAATCGAGACATAATTTTTATTTCTGAGCTGTACAATAAAACTCAGAAATTTGTTATTATTATTGATTGCAAATTTTAAAATCTTGAAATAATGATAAGGTACAAAGGCCTAAAAAATTCCAGCAAATGCATGCGGCACAACTAGTGACCTTGGGTTGTTATACGATTTTTTTCATAGAATCAGACTCTGACCTTGAAATTATTCAATTGGCTCTAGTTTCAGAGATATTTACGATTTAAGTGGTCCAAAAACAAATAATTGCCATTTTTTGAGCTTCTATAGAAAGACATATACATGAAAAATAATCTTTTGACCAGTATAAAATGAAAGCTAAAAGATTGGCCTTTTAGCTCCAAATGGAAAAAATTATGTTCCTAAAAATAGCGCTTTAAAACTTGTTTTAAAAAATACCAATTTTACTTTCTGTATAAATTCATTTAAACTATGTACAAGTTACCTTTAAGGATATCAATTTATCTGTCAAATATTTCGAAAATGTGTAAATAGTTGAAGAAATGTAAATATGTTGATATTTTTCACTTTTTGGTCATGCGAGGAGGAGTAACTTCGAGCTTTAATCAAATATGGAAACGTTTTTTGTGTTTTCGTTGATAGAATCGGAAACTGACGCTGAAAGGCTTATAAGCACCTACAATACGACAACTTTTAAAAAATTTGGTCTGGATGTGGTGAAAACAGGGGAGGATATTTTAGGTTGTATTCGTCACATTTTTAACTAGAATAAAATTGTTTTTGTGGGTAATGTTTGTGGAACCAATCTTTCGGGTTAAAAGGATAAAATTTAAGCTTTCCTTGTATGCTGCTCAGAAAATTCCTCATTGCATCGTTATTCTGCTACAAAAATTAAAAAAATGCTAAAGAGGCGTTTTTTGGTACTCTCGATCCCAAATATCTCAGTTGAATAAATCAAAGGACAGATTCTTAATGTACGGAAAAAATACTATAGGAATCAGCTCTCAAAAGCTCTGCCGCAAAATTATGTTCACTGACCATTTTTTTGATAGAACTAATAATGATTACCGTCCCTGTTTAAAATAATTTAGGTGCAATAAGTATTTCCTTACTGTCACACATGCTTGGTATTTAACTAATTATGTACTTAAAGTTTCATTTGAAATTCCATGCATGCGTTTGATTTAAATTCGTATGCATGCACTTGTGTGTGTGCATTTGTAATAGCAATTATGGCGTGTAGCGTGAAGATTTTAAGGTCATTTTATTAATTAACTCACCAAGCGGTAAATGCATACGTTCATACAGAAATACCATGTTAGCATAAAACAAGCAAGAAAAACGGCGGATAAAATTAAATAAAACGCAGCATCACTGAAAATCGCCTAAAGTGAAGTCAACGTGCGGTGAAGCGTTGGAAAATTGCGACATGCAATTTGCACACATTTTTTAAACCTGTAGCTGAAATTTTTTTGGTGAATGCATGCAGCTTAGCTTTAGTACTTTTACTTTTCATGCAGTTTACCTATTTTATTTAAATGTCTTTTTTTTCATTTCTTATTTTTCGTATAAATGGAAATGGCGGTCACATGCCAGCCAGCGGTGGTGATACACGCATGCCTGGCTACGTCTGAGTTTATTCATTTATACGAGTAGGGATGTGTGCAATTAAATTAGTAAATGTCCATTGCTGTGCATATGTAAACATGTAACGGTGTGCGCGAGTGTGCAGACAAATGTATTTTATGCAAATGCCAGGAGTCTGTTTATAAAGTGTTTGCACAATTTTTTTTTGCACTACACTGCAAACCTTAATTTCATTTGTAATTTAGCGTATTAATTTTTTTTTTTACTTTTTAACATTAAAAGATTCGTGCTAGAAGCTTTGCGCGCTCTGCTGATGTGCTTTGCTATGTTTTCATTACCATCTGTTGGTTTTTGTTCTGTCGGGGATTTCTTCATTAAAAATCACATTTATTTTGCGACGACGCTAGGTGGTGGTTGTTGTTGTTTTTGTTGTGAAACTGGCTTTTTCGGTTCCTATGCGCCAAGTACAAACCTTAATGAGCACTCACATATATGTACATATACATATGCATAGTTCTGTGTAAATTTACGGCCGCCACTGCCGCTCGAGTGTTGTTGTGCAGCCATGCGTTCTCGTTTTTGTTCAGCTTTTGGAATATTGAAATAATTTATTTGCCCACTTTTTTGCGGCAATTGGCAGCAGCAATGAAAATTTTAATTAAAATCAACAGTTACTATACAAATGTAAAGTAATTATGCCATTATAATGCGATTTTGTTCGGGGCTACTTTGATGTTTCAACACAAAATGTTGCGTATACGCCTAGCCATGGCGATTGTCCATTACGCAATTTAATGTTGTGTGTAATTTAGTTGTTGTCAGTGGTTATACTTCTCTCTCCCTCTCTCTCTCTCCCTCTCTCTCTCTCTCTCCCTCTGTTTAGCTGGACCATCACCATCAACGCCGACGTCCTTCACATAATTCTTCATCACCAACATTCTCCCACTCCCCACCCCTTCTGCCAGCTCTACCCTTATCAGTTGCGCAATTTGTCTCCGACATGTCTCCTTTGGTTTATTTTTTCTTCACATTTCCCTTAATTTTTATATATTTTTTTACTGCAACGTCTTCATCTGTCGCAATGCATCGCTTGTCCAGTCGTATCATAAATTAAGAAATTTTATACTGTTACGTAAATTACCTGCTCATAAAAATGGAAAAAATAAGCGGGCCATTCGAGTCTAAGTCATAAGCGAAGATAATGCGCGTTGAGCTAGCAACAAATTAACGCCTCTTATTTGTGTGATAACAGAAATGAATGAATGTAAAGGAAATAATAAAAAAGTGTGCCGTTAGACATTTTTCTAGACGCAAAATGTCGCTGAGGGAAATCACAAATGTGGGCAGAAGACAATGATGCTTTTTCAGGGTCGCTTAAGGCAGTTGTGGGCGTGAGTTTGTTTTTCGTTTTTTTTTTGGGTTTTGCTTAAATAACTGCTAAAAGTAAATAAATACCAAACCAAATGAAAACGAAATATGTGTAGCAACAACTTTTTGAATCCAAAAGTACACAAAGGTGCTGACCCAGAAATAAAAATGAGATTAAGTGTGATTAAAAATGAGTAAAAACCGTAAAAGTGCCTTCCTCTTGACGCGCCCACTTACTTAACGCCGCTGTGGCGTCTTTGCCAGCGCCACCACAGAACCTTTAGCTATTTATACTATCTAAAAATAAGTACGTACTCAAGCAGTTATTTAAGATAAAGTACCTTTGGCTGCTCCTGGGGGAATATTTGCGGCCAGCTGCTGGCGAACATTTGACTTTATATAATTTTGTCGCTCTTGCTTTGCCGCCTCTGCTTTTTTCACATTTTTATTTTTGTTTTTAATTTTTCTTAGTTTCGTGTTGCAGAATGTTCTCTTTCTGCATTTGCCTCTTAGTATTGCTCGTGTTCGTATTTTATTTATTTTTTCTGGGTTCTATCTACCGGTCATGTAATTTATACGCTTCTTTTTTGATTTGCATAAGGAACACATATTTTACTTTTAAATGAACTGTAAAAATTATTGGGTGGCATAAATTAAAGTAGAGAATTAATTGAAAAGATAGCATACAACTGGATGTTTATTTTGTTACTTTCACTACAGTATACTTATTTATTGAGACACTTAAATTAAAAAGGTCAAAAATAAGTTTTCAATAAATTAATAAAAAGCACGCTTTCGGTGTCTCAAGTAAAACTTGGATGATCTCTTCTTTATTGATGCGCAATTAAAAGTTGAATGATCTCTGCTTTATTGATGCGCAGGCAGGGAGGGAGGGTCATATTTTATTTTTGGGTTGACGTTCGTGAAGAGGAAGCCTTCACGGGTGCTGCTTTACCTGCATTGCAGAATGCACGACTTATAGCCTCAGTTTTACTCACAAACTAATGATCATTCCACACAACCACGCTAATTGTGGTACTGTCAAAATTTTACTGCCTCAAGCGTATGGTTAGCTCGATCACTTGACATTGGTTGTTGACTTTAGATAGGATGAAGAAATGTTCATGGAGAAAGCATCTGGAAGGTTTAGACTTCAGCTCTGTTTTGAGTAAGGATTAGCCTGCCGTAAAGTCCGTCTTCAGCTCCGCGAAACGCGTTGACAGATCTGAGGTATCATTCAAAGATCGCGCCGCGTCGAACCCGAAGCGAGCGATTTTAAAGAGCAAATTGTACTGCGTTCTTCCGTTGAAAAAACTGCCTGAAACTTGTGCGCCTTTTACTTTCACCAGGGGCGAAATGCGGGTAGCCATCGGGGCGGCAAAAGTCTCTCACTAAGTACAAGCCATTGAGCCCCATGGAATTGCATATCAATTCTGAAAAACTTGTTATAGCGGGATCAGACTAACTTACCAAGGTCCTCAGCCTGTCGATTTCCATTCTCGTCATTTTTGATTTGTGGAAGTAAGGCAGAGTGGTTTCGCTACTTAATCCGGAGGAGAGTCTTATCAATCTATAAAATTCCCCTTATCAGCAGCGATGAGGCTTGAGGCCTTGCTGCTATCGCTCGGAATGCGGCGCCTTGCCACAGAGAGACGACAGTATGGCTACCACCATAAATACCATGATAACTCGCTGCCTCAATTGTTACCTCGGCACTGAGATAAATGCTTTAGTAGCGTTGGACTTTTCAATACGGTGCCAGTTTGGTAACCAGGGATTAGTAGGATGCAATAGATGAAGCTACAAACATGCCACTACACAACACTCCGACCAGCTGCGGATGGTGTCCTCTGTAAGCGAATACAACATTATACTCAGCAGACATTTGCTGGCCGGCTACTATCGACATAAACACCTCAGTGGGCCCTTGTTAAAAGCAGAAGCTTCTACTGGGCACGCCAGAAAACAACTTTACGAACTGAAGAAAGAGATCCAGGACTAGCTAAAACATTCTTCGGATGAGACGCTGTAAAAACGTATTGATGAGCTATAAAGAACCTTTTGATGTATTTTAGGTGAGTTTAAAAAAGTTTTAGCAATTTAATCACTAAATTTAGAAATTGCTTGTAATCTTGTTATTCAACGCCAAAGCCTGCCAAACTAGATGCCTTAGAATTTATTTTCATTTCTATTAATGATAACTAGAGTTCGCCCAGTAGTTGAAATTCAACCACCACATCGGTCAGCATCCTTATATAAGATTAAGTTATATTCTTGTTTATTTTGGTTCACTTTATTTTATTTTTGTCTTTTATTTTTTTAAATTTATTCTATTTTTATTTTGTGTTATTTTACTTACTTTATTACATTTTATTTTATTTCATTTCATTTTGTTTTATTTCTTTTCATTTCACTTCATTTCATTTCATTTCTTGATTTGATTTTATTTTCATATTTTATTTTATTTTATTTTATTTCATTTTATTTTTTTTATTTTATTTTACGTAGATAAGCGAAGTTGTGACCTATTGCGCGTCAAGCCTAATTGTGGCGAAATATCAGGTAATGCAATGTGACGTGATGTGAAAAGATGTCATGTTACGCCATGCCAAATGATGTTGCCATTGATGACATATCTATTGGTATCATGTCACCTCCTGAGTTGAGGTGAGTTCAGTTAAGTTAAGGGGAAGTGAGTTGAAATGAGTGAGGTGATTTAACGTGAGCTGTGGTGAGTTGAGGTGAAATGCGTTAACCGACGTACATAACATGACCAACCATAACTTAACATAATATAACATAACATAACATAAAATAATCTGACATGACATGACATGACATAAAATAACATAATATAACATAACATAACACATCATAACATAGCATAACACAACATATTCAGTTCCTTTTCTCTGCCTCTTATCTTTATCTTTATCTCTATCACTTTCTCCATTTCTACGTTTGTCTCGTTTTTTCATCACTATTTTGAACTTTAGGTTTAGGTTTATCTTTATCTTTTATTTACCTTTACATTCATCCTAATCTTTATCTTCATACTTTTCTGCATCTACATATTCACACCCTCCTTTGCCATTAAATTAAATATGTATTTGAATTCACCTTCTTCTTTGTCTTTATCTTTACTTTATTAGAGCATATATTTAGGGGGCATTCCCGCCCCAACCATGTACATGTATGGCATTGGTATTGGTGTGACTTTTGAATTAATTTTTGGCTCTATTTTGAACTAAATTGAAATTTCAAAAATTGTCTGCACTTCAGCATCAAAATGCTATTCTAGTGATGTACAATAATTGTACTACAATTGTATATACCTTAGAAGTATAGTTTAGCCGTAAAAGGGCTGTAAAGGAAACATGATTGCCTATTTATATAATAGATTTAATGAATTTAGAGCCCGGCAAAATTGATTCTCCTTTATTTGATTGTGTCAAAAAGTAGATGTTTATTTCCATGATGCAATAATAAAATGTGATATACGTAGTAACAGCTCGTCAAGGTTGTATTGTGGAAGTTTACGAAGCACCAGAGAAAGGGAAAGAAAAGAAGGTCGGATGGCCAATTTAGTACTCTTTTTCGTACCAAAGTATTGAATTAAAATTTGTAATAAACTGAGATTTTTGATACATGAGGTTTTGACATAAATATTCAAGAAAACATATATAATTAACTATTCTTTTCCTATCAAAGTATTGAAGTAAAAATTTGTGAAAAACTGCGAGTACCACTTTTAGTACTTTTTCATGAAAATCGCCCTGACATCAAAAGTAGTTGTCAAAGATGCAAATTGAAATTTACTAAGGGAGCTTAAGATGGCGACTAGTGCGAGACGAACGCGAATGTATAACACCTGCATCATGGTTTATTTCTATGTTTATGCAAACCTCCGCTTGTCTTGCTTTATTTATATTTTAAATTTCATTTGCCCCTTTCACATTTATGTTTTTTTGCATATCTATGTATGTATGTATGTATGTATGTTTTTATGAATATATTGTATTTATATTGCATTATCTAAATTTTTCTCTCTGATTAGTACCAGCGTCAAGGCTGATGATGGTTGTTCAGTTGCCAATCGAAGCGTATCGGTAAAAAAAATAAAATTCTAGTTTGCAAAACCGAATTGAGTTTTTACTAACGAAACAGGTTGAATAACTCAGTGAGAGGGCAGGACCATGATGAATTTATTCAAGTAAAAAAATGGTTGGGTAGGCGCTGTGGCCAATGGTAACCATCAGTTACCACCTCTGCATGGTTGTAAGTCATGCAGAGCCCCTGCGGCTTATATCTTACCGCTTAAAACTCCGGAAGAGTTTTTGGGGAGTGCACCAAACGGGATTGTGGAGCACCGGTTGTTTGGGGGATGCATCAAGCGGGATTGTTGAGCACCAGGTATTTATTGGAGAAAAAGTTGGGTAGGCGCTGTGGCCGATGGTAACTCTTGTACCACCTCTATATGCTGAAAGACATACAGAGCCCCGAGTGCAATGATGCGCTAAGCTAGCTGAGCATGCTAACTGAGCATGATTTGGGATGCTATCGATTAACTACTTTAGCAGGTTGTTCCATGCATCATTTGAGAAGTGCATGTGCATTAATAATTTCTTATATGCAATTTTTGCACATCCAGCTTTGCACATAGTTGTGTATACATATGTATGTATGTGCTTTATATCCGGTTTGGTACCAGTTGGTTGGGGCTATAGCATATCTTTAGACACAAGGTGGTATTAGTGGCCTAAACACAGGTTTTTAAAATAAAAATTTTTTAAGTTTCCCTGTTCCAATACCCTGATTTATGCGTTCAATTGCCTTTCTGTTGTTTACTGAAATCGCGTTGGCTTTGTGTTCGGCAAAATAGTTCTAAGTGACCATGGGGAAAATTGGCCGTGGCAAGTGGATATACGTATAAGATTAAAATATGGATCTTACTTAAAAAGAACCCAACCACTCTTTAGTGTTAAAACGCAAAGCAAAAAACTGGTCAGCAAAAAGTGCACGGACGTACTTGCATAAACATATGTTAGTGAACTTATTCCCATGCCCACTTTTTATTGTTTAGCTTTTTTGTACACATTTTACAATTCAATAACCATTGTCTACTTTTGATTCACCTCTCCAGTTTTAATTTTATATGTTTAGTTTTTCAAACACGAAAATAATATCATCCCCCTTGCTTCTAAACACATTTACACAATAGTGGGACATTTGTAGAATCGCAACATTGTTGCACAACAGTATTGAGTGGGACAGCTCTGCATTTAGCAGATTCAGCAAAAAGTAAACAAACGAAGCAAGCTCTCTCATTTTCTTGTACTCTCTCCGACACGAGCAACATGTTGGTTACGAACGAAATCCGTACTCGGCTGATATGAACTGACGGCTGCCAGTTGCTGGGTGTTGTACTTACCTTCGCGTCCTCGAATATATGGCTGTCGAGTTGGGCACATTGGCAGTACAGCGCAATGTGCCAAGTTCAAGGTAATTCGCTGGAGGGCTTTGCTCGAAAACGCATCAATGACAGGCAGCTTATTTTTAGTGCGGTAGTTAAAGAATAGAGGATAGAAGTAAATATGAGATGATTATAATTTTGATTTAGAAATTATTTTTCATAAAATTAAATTGTGCGAGGACATACGTTGACGGAAAGATTTTATTGCCTGCGATTCAAATACAAGTGATACATATATACATTAGGGTGTTGAGAAAGAAAAATCAATTTTTCGATTTCGAAATTCTAATAGTGCGGAAAAGTTGCGTAACATGATCACAATGAACTGTTTTAAACCGCTTAACGATCGGATAATATTTACGCTTACCCCAAGAGCCTTAAAGTTTCCCATGTATTTTATATGGGGCAACACAATTTTTCGTAGAAATGGTATAGAATCCTTGAGAATCAATCTCTTCAGGAGACTTCAAAGACTAATACCCCTATTGCACTTTTTTGGGGTTTCTGGTTAACCTATAAAAATAGTTAATATTAAAAAAGAGAAAAAAATTGCCAATTGAAAATTATTGATTTTCAAGGACTCTTTAAAGCTCTTGGGGCAACCGTTAATGTTATCCGATCGGAAAACGGTTTAACATGGTTCAATGTGATCTTCTTACGCAACTTTTTTGCACTCTTAGAGTTTCGTAATTGAAAAATTGATTTTTTCGCTCTACCATAACATTCATATTACGAACATTGAAATTGCATTATTGCAACTTTTCTTCGAATCATATGCAACACACCGGGAAAAGAGTCAATTAAAAATATTTCGCTCAAAACAAGATCTGGTAACTATAACCAAATTCTGTGAAAGAATGATCAAAAAAATGAAGCGAAAAATAATACTTCAGATATAATAAATAAAATTATTCCTCATCGAAGCCCTAAAGTAACTGAAATTGTATGTATTCC
>JAPVRG010282745.1:0-10153 GCA_029783565.1 Rhagoletis cerasi
TTGCGAAGCAAATTTGTTTAAAATATGAATCAAGTATATAAGGAAACAAAAATTTCGCTAAAATTTCTCATCAAAAATTCATAATAGAGCCGTTTTTTCTCTTAACAATACAACGCATCAGGTCGCTTATCTTTTAACCGACCTGGCTGAACTTGGAGTTTGTTTTGATGCTTTGCATGTATTTCTTTAATTTATCAAGTGTTCGTTTGTAGCTCGATTGCAAAAGAATACACTTATTCGTACTATCGTGATTTCGGCCTTATATCTAATTTCACATCGAAATCAGTTAATTTCGCTTTCGAAATATTGTCTGTGAAATCAATTTAATTTCGTTGAAATTAAGGTGCAAATTAAGAAGGAAATTTTGTGTCACTCAATTCGGGCTGCACTGTTGAGGAAATTCACAATTAATGCCTAAAGCTATGCCACAATTTTTATTAATTTTTATTGTGAAATCAAGTACAAATCACTCACTCATACCTACAAGTGCTAACTTTACTCTATAGTTTGGCAGGTCTGTCATTACTCTTGAGAATTATCAGCCCTCTTGCGGCTGGGGCTTGTCCCTCTCCTATCCCTTTTAACATTGGGATGCCATTGCAAGTGGTGTCCTGCCAGACGTTGGAGACTTTACGGCCTGAGAATTTTCACACCCAAATACAAAAAGCACTGTTTTTCAAGGTGTTGCCATGGCAATGATACATTGTTCTTAGTGTAGTTTTGACGAGCGCTTATCTTTTTTCTATACTTTTAGGGCTTGATAGTGTGCAAGATAGCAGCGCCATGAGAAAGTGCCGGTTAAAGTGGGTTTCTCGCCATTGGTAGAACTACAGGATATATCTTAAGAAATTATGAAAGCAAGTATGAACACTATTGATTTCGGTTTAGTAATTTGTGAACATAATATTATACGTTTAGATATAGTTGCGTATACAAATAAAATCATCTTTTTGTGTATATATGCAAAATACATCTTCTTGTCTTCTTGATTGGCGCTGTAACCGCCTAAGCGATTCTGGCCGAGTCCAACAAACCTCGCAAATGCCTACATAGGTGCATGTATACATACAAAACAAAAAACACAATAATTAATCTTTAATAGCCCACTTACCAGAGTCGAGAAAACCGACACCACAAACTACGGAACCCAGAAAAAATCAACATTTAAAAATTAATTACTTAGCACAACTGCAGTAAATATTTAGAACCCTTGGATATTTCCGTTTCCAAGTTTTAGGCAACTTTTGGAACACATTGCATATTTTTTTTATTATTATTTTCCTGACTTCAATCAATGTAATTAATATAAGTCAAATTCCTGTTTACATTCTCTGCGCCATATATATGGATTAGATAAACAACTAAAAACTCTTCATTGAATAAGGCCTTCCTTGCTTCAACGCGCCTGTGCATATGCTAATATTAATATTAACTAATTAATTGTCTAGACGCAAGAAAAATAACTGCGAGCAAGCGAATGCGGATATGAACAGAAATGAAAAGAAGTGAAGATTATTAAAGTTTCAAAATTGCTAACGCTTTTGTATACTTAATTACAAGCGTAAAAGTTTAGGCGGATATATGCGCCAGTAAGTAGGCAATTAAAATATTGTTTGCCTGCGTGAAGTTTTCATAAAGCCCATGAAAATAAATTAAAATGCTGTACTTTGCTTTCGGCTTCCTTTGTTAAGTCAGCACGCACATTCTTGAAAAATTTGCGTACACACAGAAGAGTTTATACCTTTGCATATTTCACCTGTATGGCATGTTTTATTCCGAGCCGTGCGCTCAAAAGCGAAAAATAAGTAGAAAATTACTATTAATTTTATGCAGCATGCGTAGCTGCTTATAATTTGTGACAAGCCCTCATCAAATTCCTCTCACCATTTGATAGCCATTCGGTTTGGTTTCACTCAACTTTTTTTTTGTGTTTACTAACTTTTGTTGTGTAAATGGTTGTT
This sequence comes from Rhagoletis cerasi, assembly GCA_029783565.1. Taxonomy (NCBI): domain Eukaryota; kingdom Metazoa; phylum Arthropoda; class Insecta; order Diptera; family Tephritidae; genus Rhagoletis; species Rhagoletis cerasi. Next base: position 1,962 of record JAPVRG010282745.1, read on the forward strand.
ACCTCCAGAAGTACCACTCAATGGCAAGCTGTAGCAGCAAATTTGCCCTCTAGGTGGTATATAATACTTTCACCCTTAGTGTCCTGCTTCAAACCACTTATTATCATTGTTGTCCTCATCCTTATCTTCAGCTCTTGCTTCTGCTTTTGCTTCAGCTTATGCTTCTTACCTTTATCGTCATTCTTCCCATCCATCCTGTTGTTGGCTCAGTTAGTTAACTATTCACAAATTTCACAAATTACCCAGCTTGAATAATAATAATGTGCCATCATTCAAGACGTAATGGCACGGGAGTTTACCAGAACGGCGACAACAACAGCAGCAACATTGCTCAAGAGAAGCACGATAAAGGCCTAAAATACACAAAGCCAAGTCATTTAGCGTAGAAAGTTCAGTAGACCAATGTGAGTTGCTAAGTTAGTCAGCACATTGGGACACATTTTGAATTTTAAGGGTGAAAATTTCCTGTAGCCCAGAGGGCTGCGCAAATTTCAAATATAGAAAAGTACATATTTTGTATTTGTGCTAGAAAGCTTATAATAATTTCGGAAATTTCCAACGAAACGTATGTATGCCTTAAAGTACATATTCAAATTAATGTAAAAATTGTGTATTTTAAGGCTGGTTAGTGGAGAGCGAATTTCGCTAGCTAAAATAACCTATGTATTTTTATTTTTGACCATACAGCCATGTGAAGCTTTCATGGGTAAAATGTAAATGGGCGGCAGGAGCGCATGTAATTGCGAAGGTTATGGAGTTGGCGAGTTGAGGGTTGCGGCAAAAAAATATTGCATATTTATGTATGTAGGCATATATATTTATATTTAAATTAGTTTTTACTTTTTCGGGCGACAGCCGAGTGATTAGAAATATATGTATGTACATTAGAGTGGCCAAAAAAAATTTTTTTCGAGATAAGGTTCCGGGCACCTTCCGAAATTTTTCCTCATACAGAAAGAGGTGCTGACGGCACCGAGAAGTTGGCTACTCTTTAATTGAAAAATATTATTTAGAATATCGCATTCGTTTGTAGGTCTATAATATATAAAAATTAATGTTTGATAGATCTTGCTATTTCTAAAATAAAATAGAAATAGACCTTCCTATTTCTGAAATAAAAAAAAACCAAAAAGTTCAATATATCTACGGAAGTTAGCCCCGTGTTTTTTTAATTTTAGCGATAGAATGTTCAGATGCCGACAAAATTATCATCTATCATCACAAACGATTCTGCATCATTTAGTCGGCATTTGAACATTCTATCGCTAAAATTAAAAAAACAGGGGGCTAACTTCCGTAGATATATTGAACTTTTTGGTTTTTTTATTTCAGAAATAGGAAGGTCTATCAAACGCTAATTTTTGTCTCCTACAAACGATTGCGATACTTAAAGTAATATTTTTCAATTAAGGAGTAAATAATCTTCTGGATGTGGTGCGGCACCAAACTTTACTTTGCTAAGCATAAATTTAGAGAATGCTCATGAAATGTTTATATTTTACTTTATAGGTATTTTGTACAAACAATTGGTTAAGCAACCAAGAATATTTAAAATTGAAAATAGCTGAGAAAATATAAAAAGCTTCAATTTTAATGGCAACAGTAGCTTTTTATAAAAAATCACCAAAATGTTCGTCCATTTCAAAGGGATTCTGCAACGCGTCGACGTAAAAAGTGTAAAACTTTTTGGATATTTTAATTTAATTTAAAAAAGGTCAAGAACGCGCTAACCAATATATCTCATTGGAGTAAATAGTCCTAATACTCTTTCCGAACTAAGACAACTCCCGACTAAGCACGAGATATCACTGAGATATATGAAAGAGTTTGCATTTAACTTCTTATTAAATGCTATAGATATCCTTACAAAAATTTTTTTTTCCAAATTTTAACATTTCAAGGTCATTGAGCATCCTGTATTGGTTACAGTAGAAAACTTTAAATTTGTATAGATATTACAAATGCCAAAAGGAAAAAGTGTACCATTTTCTACGATGACATTTTTTTTTTGCCATAAAAAATTGGACCACTCTAATGTACTTAAGTGCCAGTAAAAAATAGCACCTCAACATTTTGACAAGTTTTGGCAATTTTTCTTTTGTTTGATTAATGTTTATTAATTTTTGTATAAAAGCCAAGCTCATCATATAACAAAAACCATACAAATCAAAATTTCAAACTTTGTTTAAAAATTATAAAAACTCACAAAATTTTTACCAAAATCCCGAACTATTTAATCAGAATCTTTAGAAAAAAATGCACAGCACAGTCAGCCAAGAAATTATCAAAAATCAACGGCATTTTTCAGCAACTTGATTCTTGAACTTTATTATACTTATGCTCTACAGAGCTGCGTATCAAAATTTTTTCTAAAGATTCTGATTAAAAAGTTTGAAATTTTGATGAAGATTTGTTGACTTTTTTAAATTTGACTATAAAATTAGATATTTGAAGTTATATGGTTCTTGTTATATAACAAGCCTTACTTTTACAGCAAATTAATAACCATTAAACAAACAAAAGAAAAATAGTCAAAACTGGTCAAAATGTGAAGTTATATTTTATTACCGGCACCATATGGGCAAATCTCCGGAACCGTGCGCTTTTGTGTTACTCACCTGTAAGCCTATTCGTCCCAACCTGTGACTTTGAGTCACTACTGAAAGTTAGTCCTTTATATATTAAAAATTTATTCATTCAATAATTATGTTCACGAAATTGAATAAATTTAATTTTCAATTTGAACACATGTCATATATGAAGATTTTTTGAAATTTTCTGTGCTTTTAAAGTACTTCAATTATCGCCTAGGTACTCAAGTGCCATCTACAAATCTTCCCGTCGTCATACCGGACAATTAAAAAAATGGTTTCGGTCCATCACCCAGCATACATGACGATCAAACATCACACGTCTTTTATATATGCAGATGGATAAATTTAAGAGTTCAGATAGATGGTAACCCTCTTCATTACAGATGAGCAAAAGTGTATTTAAATGCCTTTCATTCGCTAAACTCGTTGAAATATTTTACTGAATATATCTATATATATATTTGATTCACTAAATTTTTATAGAGGTAGCTACCCCATTCAATTGTTGATATTTTTACCCAAAGCGGTTGAAGGCCAGCTTCAATTGTATTTCACGCATTAAATTTGATGGATAACTTATAAATAAAGCGTACCCGGCGAACTTCGTCTAGCCCAAATTTAATTTTTTTATTGAAACATTTTGGTTCAACATTTTCAGCAACAATTGACGCTAACGACTTCCAGTGTAAAGTTTATCTGATATGATTAATGTTTTGTGGTCGTCAGAAGGCATGTCTTCCAAGGCCATCTTAAAGAACCTGACTAAAGCGTCGTGTCCTTGATGAAGTTATTGCAATTTTCCGATCATCTGGCGTTTCATAGCATGATTAATCGCACAACGCTGATCAATTTCGCTATCAGAGTTGTCAACGAAATAAATATTAGGATTTTTTTCCTCTTCATTCGCTGCAGGTCTTTGAATCTGTATAGTACAGTTAGTGGCAAGTTCAAAATGGGTGAGTTTCATCGGTCCACAATAAATCCAATATATATAGACTTATTTAAAATGAAACCCTTTAACTGTCGAATCATTGTATTTGTGGACATTCACCAAGAATTGTCTTTATAGTTCTTAATCCATGCCAGATTTTGAACAAAACACCCTTGGAGGTGCTGGGCTACATTAAAAGCCTTCCCATATAGGACGGGGGCCCACGCACAATAGACCACTTTAGAGGCCGCGGTGCATATGGCCCATTATAATAATAATATTAATATAGTTCTGGTGGTTGATTTAACCCCTGCACAACTCAATCCTTGTGTCTCCGAATAAAACTTGAACGCATTGTAGGTATTATTGGCTAATGACATATATTGGGCTAATCGTATCACACGGTAGTTCGATAAACTCAACAGTGCAGCCGATCTAGATATTCGGACGTTTACGGCAGTTCTTACTTTGCGATTGCACTTTTGTCTCATTTTCTAAGCAGCTGCATGTAATTCGTGTTCCTTCTGAGTTCGTTCCGCACGAGTTCTCGATGCATGCACTCGAAGCTGTTCATGAATTTGGACGCATTGCTGAGGAATTTGCTTTTCATGGCTAAACGCAAATTTTTTTTTAAGTTGCGTCTGCGTGAGCCAATGTTTCATCTTCATATCGGCGGCATTATGATTTTCGAACACTAAAGAAGAATTCGAACTATCTTTAAAGCAATTGAGTCATAACCGGAAAAGAAATGTAAGTGCCAAATGCTCTCATTTTTAATTTTTGATTATATCCAGCAAGTGTAAATGGGACCACAAAGAATTTACAACGCACTCTAACATAACCTACATAATTTTTAAGCATTGATCCAATATCAAAGTTAGGAAAAAATCAAAAATTTCATCAACAATATCTATGGAAAATCAATTTTTAAACTTTTTCAGAATTTTTTGTTTCGTTTCGTTTTTTTAGGTTTCCTCTCTTCAAAATGAGGTAACAGTCATTGAATTTAATAAAATAAAAGATAGATAGATTGTAAGTTCTTAGCAAATATGCACTTCAAAGTTATTAAAAATGGTTTATTCATAAAACACTGTTCACTTTCTAATAGACTACAAAATCAAAAATTACTTTTGCTTCTCACTACCATTTCAGGCTTGCAAATGCTCATCACTTTTCAGCATAAATCATTCCACTCATAACATGCCACAAATCGTTGTAAAGCAATTTCAACACATCATTAAATTAAGCGAGCCGCAAAAAAAATTTGAAATTACAACAAACAAAAAATTCACAAATTTATGAAGTCTAGCAAATGATGTGCACATTAATGTAACCACCATTTAAAAATGAATTGCGGGTAATAATTCAGCAAATGCATATGCCCAAACCCGCACACACCCATGCATATAAATGCTTTTTGAAAAAATCGAATAGCCACACAAGCTTGTTTTTTGTCCTTACAAAAATACGAGAACTTTTACACGATAGCCTTTTCATTATATTGCGGTTAACATAAATTTTACGTGTTAATAGCAGTCACGTGAGTAAAGCAAAAACAATGACACATAATAATGTGTGTGAGAAAAAAATCGAATATTTCTTTGTAATTGTATATCTGCATATTTTTTGATCTACCAAAAACGTTATGTTGTAACTCTAATGAAATGTAAATTAAGTTTTGAAATTTCAACATAAAATGCCTATCCAAATTACCCAAATTTAATTGGAGAAGTCATTAGAGAAAATAAACAAACCAATTAAAATTTGAAAGCAGATATTTGATAAGGATTTAGCTGAAAATTGCAGAAAATCATTACGCGTCATTACTCGCACGCACAAGCACTTGGCAACAATGCAACACGGAGAGCATTAAATATGTGTATAAAAAGGTCCATCACCGGGCGTAAAAGCGTAATTTGATTGCCTAATTGGTATTTGAATTGCATGCGCATACCTACTATGTAGATATGTACATAGGTATGTGTGTATTGATGCCCTGCAGGGAAAACCCAAACTAGTGAATCAAATTTGTATTTCAGCATCTACTAGTTCCTAGTCGCCAAAAATGAATTAGTCCGATAGTAACTATATCCCCACCAGTCTAAATGCTAAGTTCAAAATAGTCACAGGAAATGTGACAAATTCCAAAGAATACAAAAATTTTTCATTAGAAATCTGAATCTAAGTTGTCAAATTTAGAATTGGTTCGGAACTAACGAAAAAGGGTTGCAGATCGAAACTACATCTAACCTGTCGAATTAAGAACTGGTTCGGAACAAGCGAAAAGGGGATACAGCGGGGGGGCACCACGCCATCTTTTGTTTGCTTTACATAGATTTTTGTTTGTCGGTTTTTTCGTTCGAATACACTTTTGTTCTGCACTTCTTTTTCATTGTTTGGAAACACAAAACAAAAATGTTTATCAACATTTAACATGTTGCTTCTGACGTCATTCGAGCCTGCGACCATTTGGAATCTATCAAATAATAACATACAGCTCTGCACACTCAAGAACTGTTCGGAGTTCTATAAAATGCGATGCAAATCGAACCGGATTCAAACTTTGGAATTTCAACTGGTGCAGAATCAAAGAAAAGCTAATGCAACGGAGGACAATTTCAATTTCCTATGACATCGTCGCACAGTGGGATTTCGGCGGAAAAAATTTATTGGTGAAGGTAACATTTTGTCGTTTTTTTTATACTTGTTACTAATACTACACCCCTTGGGTGACCCAGTTTTAACAGATTTGGCAGCAAATATAATTCAAGTTTGAAAACTATGCCAGTAAAGTCATGGGTCTGAATACCTACATAAAAAAATTTTAAAATACATACTTGTTTCAAGTGACAGAACTCTGAAATGAACATCACCTCAACAGAACACTTATTGTTTATCATAAGAGGCATATGTCTAATTATTTAAAATGTTATTACATGACTTGATTTTCCATCCAGTGTACATAAATATTTCATTTAAAGAAATTAGTATTTTTTTCGCGCATTTCTTAATTCAATGGACTGCATCTTTTTTTCTGCTCCAACCGGTTTGTTGTGATATAGCACTAATTACTTCTATACTAGTTAGGAATAATATGAAATCTATTCCAGCTGCAATTATCTGCAATTCTTTTTGTAAAGAGTGATTTAACTAACAAATCTAATTTTATTCGAAAATAGTCAAAGCATTAGAATTCATAAATAATGAAGGTAATTATTTTTTAAACAACGTGGTAATGTATAAAAGGGTAAGTTATTATTTTTTACTACATATTTTGTTATCTGTTTCGGAAAGTAAGACCGAATTTAGGAAGTTTGGCAAATTTCAACATTCCTAATTCAGAGTTAGCTGAAATCGCAATCGCAAGTAATCGTGAAGTGCATAAGTTTATCGAAAACCTTAAAAATAAATATCCAAATCTTACAGAAAGAGGTCTTGAGAAAATTTATACATACTGGAAAAAGTAAATCTTGTTTGCCTACTTTTAACAAAAAGTGGCATGCTGCATCGAGAGTGAAAAAATATTTTTTTCCAAGAACGAGGACTGGTTAAATGGGAATAAGAAAAATGAAATGGATGATGAATTGTGGGCTATTTGTATTAATTATAAAATAAATGATTGAAAATAGGTAAAGTGTAATTTATTTGACGCATTTCGCTGAAAAATAAATTTGTACAGTTTTTAACCTTGCAGGATAAGCAGTTTTATCCACCGTGAGGCACCATTTTTATATAAATACATTTCTGCTTTCCATTTTTTTATAACTTAGCTTGCACAAGTATGCAGTTTGTATAATACGAGGACTGTTTTTTACCATTTAATTGCTTTTTTAAGTTTTTTGAGGTTAGGCTTGTATGGGAGGTGTGCGTAAAAATAAACCGATTACAGCCATTTTAAGGGCGTTTGCTTATATTATCATTATAAATATATGGCCAAAATTTCGGAGTCGTGCATTGATCGCTGCGCTTTTAATTACATCTTTAAGCGTTTTTGAGGTTAGGTTTGTATGGGAGGTATGTGTTAAAGTGAATCGATTTTTCTAATTTTTGCATGTTTACTTTCTCCATCATTGTGAATATATGGACGAAATTTCGGAGTCTTTCATTCATCGGTGCCCTTTGAATGGCATTTTTAAGGCGTTTTTGAGGTTAGGTTTGTAAGGGAGGTATGCTTTAAATTAAACCGATCGCATCCATTTTTCGTTTTTTTCTTGATGTATGTCCTTAGAGGTTACATACGAAAAATTAAAGCCCTAGGCCTACTCCTTATAATTTTCTCCAAACAATGTATGGGGGTAAACCACTGTGCGCCATCTTAAATTCACCAGCTGTTTGCATGCAAAATGGATTAATTGCGAACTATTAGTGGCTCTAAAAGTAATAGAAGCGAGCTAGAGATTTTCCCTACAGGGTATACATATACAGCCATCGACTTACATATACATACAAACAGCAAATGCGGGAAAACACTTAGCCTATTGTGTGGCGTTTAAATGTAACGATTAATAGCTGTTGTTCAAATTAAAACGAATTTCGTAGAAAAGAAAGACCTTCTTCACATACACACGATTGCAGTTTTGATAAAATTTGGCTTTTCGGCATTCCGTTTTTTTATTTGTTTGTTTGCAACTCAATTGCTTGCCATAGAAACCTTAATACGAGTATTG
>JAPVRG010282756.1:11243-23667 GCA_029783565.1 Rhagoletis cerasi
AGAAGTACCACGACAAACTTGTGGAGAAGGTAGGAGGGGGGTGAGCTCCCTGATAAGCAAAAATATTTCAGTTAAAAGTGTCACCGTTTTTGAAATATTGATATTTTTTTAATTTAAAAAAAAAATCGGGCCTTTTCATGCATGCTCCCTGATAAGCAAAAATATTTCAGTTAAAAGTGTCACCGTTTTTGAAATAGATATTGATATTTTTTTAATTTAAAACAAAATCGGGCCTTTTCATGCATGTACATTTTTTTTTCAATTTACATGCAGTTAAAGAAAATACATGAAAAGGCCCGATTTTTTTTATGTTAAAAAAGTATCAATATTTCAAAAACGGTGACTCTCTTACCTGAAAATTTTTTGTTTATCAGGAAGCTCGGCCTCCCCCTTCTCCACAAGTTTGTCGTGGTACTTCTTGGACACCCTGTATATACGTACGTAAGACTGCCTTGTGGTGGACCGCGTTTAATGTGTCGCATTTTTTCATGAAAAATATCTATGTATAGCACATATCTATGTGAAACCATTTCCGCAGAAAATTGCCTGAAAATGGCGACTATAATTTTCAGGGCATCAATGAAAAAATATCATATTTCTTTATTAAGTCTTTTGGAAAACTAACCCATTTAGATCCATTAAATTTCAGCAAAAAATTTTAACAAATGTATTGCTCCAGTCTTTGTTGAGTGAAAAGTTCATCCAATTTATGGTGTAGTAATGTCTGGTCCGAGCCCTATCCAGCCATATGGTCAGTTATAAGTATTTCTGTGTGACATGGAACCCAGTGGGAAAAAATGTTCTTAATTGAATAGTTGTGGTCTTGGCCATTAGTTTTTACCAATTTTTAACAACGCGGTCATTTTTTTTTTGTAATTTCAATGCATAGCTTTTTCTTAAATATACATACATATTTTTCAATTTTAAAAACTTTCCTGACTACAAAGGAAGCAGTTTGATAAATGATCTACTTTTAAATTTCTCGCGAAGTAAATACAATATTGTTTTTAATATCAATTCGTCTTTAGGGCCGATTTCATAATTAATCATTAAAGTTCCTTTTGCAAAAGTTTCCTTTTAGTTAAAGGCCATTTAAATGTACTGTGTCTCTTGAAGGCACCCCTATCTTTAAAGTGGCTTTATGAAATCGATCGAAAAAATTAACCATCCGTTAAATTTAAAAGCTTCTTTAATTTTATTATGAAATCGGCCCTTAATATTTTACCATCGAAATTTGAGAAAGCTGTCCAGAACATATTTTAGTCATGGAGCAAACAGCTTACCACCTTGAAATCAATATCACATCTTCCGCTTATGACAAAGTACGAATAACAATTTCTCGGCTGAAAAACCCACTTTTAAAGGACCTCTCCGCGCCGGGGTTTCATACAGGGGACTCTCTATTGTGCGACTTTTTTAGTCTGATGCTTGAACAGATAATATGAGCTGCAGAGCTGAGTAGCGCAGGTACAATTTTGAGAGCGTACAATTGCTGGCGCATACCAATGACATCGACATTATCGGTCTCAAGAAACGCAACATCTGTTCGGCATATTACAAATTAGATATGCGTGGGCGACGGCGAATACCGAAAACGATAGAACGATGAGCTATATGAGCGAATTAAAAGCACTGGCTCGGTCATGTGAACGGATATACGCAAACGCTCCAGCGCGGAAAAAGAGGGTGGCCTCTGCCGCGATAGAAAGACCGGGTATAGAAAGACTTGGCTTCAATTGGCATTTAAACTTTATCTTAGATATTCTTAAGATAACAAACTTGACGAAACGTACTCAGAACAAGTTATAAGTTTCGAGCCAAAAGAAGACTATGTTGAGAAATAAATTTTTCATACCTTTCATGAACATGAAATGGTATTATAACTTTGGTCCGATGTTTGTAACTACCAGAACAAGAAGAGACAGACCCACAAAAAAGTGTATTAAGATTATCAGAACGTCGAGCTAACTCGATTTAGCCATGCCCGTATGTCTGTCTGTGTGAACGCAAAGTAGTCCCTCAGTTTTCGAGATATGGAACTGTAACTTGGTACACGGGTGCTTTTTATAATGTATTAATCAGTTGTCGGCCCACTACAACATATAGTTCTCAAACAACTGATTTTTCAGATATGAGGTTTTGCGTTGTAACTCATTCATTTATGCAGCTAGGAACACGAAATTTCGTAATATTTTCACTTATTATCAATGGAGAAAATGATAAAGTTAGGGTCACTATAATCTATAGCTCCTATTCAACTGATTGTTTAGATATGAGGTTTTACTTTAAAACTGCATCATTTAGACAGCTAAGCCCGAACAATTTCGTGAGGTATTTACTAATTGATCACACAAAGTCTACTGAGAACATCGTCAAGCTTGGTGGTCTATAAGGAATGTTCAGACATAAGTTTCGGCGATATAACTCCTCCATCTGTGTAGTTCATAGTGTACATCAATTTAGTATAAGTTATGTTTACCTCCAAAGAAATGAAGGTTGAAATAAAATTTTTCGATGTTCATAAAAGGCATGAAGCCTGCGGAATAGCCGAAGACAGCACTGCCCTTACCTGTTTTTTAATATTTCTTATTCAAAACATAACTGGCCTTTTATTTAGACATGTAGGGTTGGTTTTTAGTTTATATTTATTACAGTTTTTCTAACCCACAGTATTCTGCGTTGTTGATTTTTGTTTATGTCATACGTTATTTTTTAACTTCCTTTAAAAAAATGTAACATGGCTATATATAAATATATATATGTATATTGTTACACCGTGCGACAGTCTTTGAAATTTCAAAAACCTTTTAAAAAAATCCTGACGTCCGAGAGAAAAACACGGTGTTATATGCGAATGTCTGTACGTAGGAAATGTCTACTTTGCATATTGGAGTGACTTATTTTGCTTACCTGTAAACTTGGCTACGCCCTTGAAGTTTATGCCATCGATTATAGTAGGCTCCGAACGTCCTTTTGCATTCATAGCGAATATGATCATACGGTATGTGGCAGTGGGGTCGAGATTTTCAATAAGGAAGCTCACTGGTGGGTGCTGTGCAACGGAAGAAAATAATCTTATGTAAGTATATACTAATTGTATGCATATTTATTGTATATTTTTAATTGAGAACTGATGTTCATATCCCCAGTAATATCTAATGCAGAAAAATTCAACAAATTTTCATCAAAATTTCGAACTTTGTAATATGAATCTTTAGAGCCTTTTTTTATAGTTCATAAGATTTTAGTTCAATCAAGTGCAAGTTTCAACAGTTTTTTTTTTGCTGGCGGATTTTTTTGCAAGACCGTTCGTAAACAAAATTTAAAAAAAACCAACTCCATTTTTTGGAAATTGCACTTGTTATATAAAAAAAACTGCAAAAGCCGTCATAAGAAATTACTAAAGATCTACGCATACCCAAAAATGTTCTAAAAATTCTGATTATTATGTTCGAAAATTTTGATGAAAATTTGTTGAATTTTTCTATATTTTGAATAAAGTTTGAAACTATAATTTACATGCTTTTGGTTAAGGCATGAACAATTTTTTTATTAACAAGTAACTACACCAAATTAGAACGGGACCACTCTTGAGTTACGAACACTTGTTTGAGACATGTACGTTAATTTTTCCGAGGTAAATTGTACCTTTGGATTACATTTAATGTGCTGATTTGTTACGCCAATTGTGTGGGTTGAAATTTAGCTATTATAAATTTAAATTTTCATATCTCGCGACGGAAAATGGCAAAAATTGGCGGGAACAGTTTTCGTTTTATGTTTTTTATTAAATTTTAACAGGCTTGTGCCAAAAAATATTTTGTTTTTAATCGATTTTAGTATTTTTTTGAATTTTTTAAGTTTCAGGAAGCCAAAAAAAAATGCAGGGACAAACAGTTATAAGTTTTATCGCAAAAACCTTGCTCTATAACAGTTATTAAATGAGAAATATTTTTTAATTCGCCGATAAGGGTTATATTAAAACGTTTATTTTTTACATTGCCTGATAACTTTAATACATGAGAAGTATTTGTTCGGTTGCCAATAAGAGTTATATCCCAAATCTTTTAAACGGTAAACATATAAACAATTTTCTAGTTGAATTATTTACAGCTTTGTCTTTAGGATTGTGTCTACTAAGCGCACATCTAAAGTTTATACCAGAGAACCAATTTGAAATTATTGAGCAAGCTGTAGGCAGGTTTGCTGAACAGCCAAGGCGTTTACGCTTTAAATAATTACATATCTTCTTCTTGTTTGGCGCTGTAACCGCCTAAGTGATTTTGGCCGAGTCCAAAAATGCACGCAAGTTGTTTCGCTCCTGTGCCAACTGACGCCAATTGGAAATGCCAAGTGAAGCCAAGTCCTTCTCCACCTTGTCCTTCCAACGCAGAGGAGGCCTTCCTCTTCCCTTGCTACCACCAGCGGGTTTTGAGTTGAATACTTTCAGGGCTGGAGCGTCTTTGTCCATTCGAACGACCTGACTAAGCCAGCGTTGTAAAGCTCGTACAGCTCATCATTCCATCGTCTGCGGTACTCGCCGTCGGCAACGCGTAAAGGCCCGTAAATCTTCCGTAGGATCTTTCTCTCGAATACTCCAATTTACTTCTGAATTGCGTACTCAGTCCAAAGTAGCACTTGTTGGCAAGAGTGATTCTGCGTTGGATTTCAAGGCTGACATTAATATCGGTGTTAATGCTGGTTCCCAGAGCTGCAACTCTTATTATGTTCTCCAGCATCAGATTAAAGAAATCACACGACAAGGAATCGCACTGTTTGAAACCTAGTTTGGTATCAAACGGCTCGGAGAGGTCCTTCCCAATCCTGACGGAGCTGGTGATATTGCTCAACGTCATTTTGCACAGCCGTATTAGTTTCGCGGGGATACCAAATTCAGATATCGCGGCGTATATGCAACTTCTTTTCGTGTTGTCGAAAACGGCTTTGAGGTCAGAAAATAGATGGTGAGTGTCGATCCTCTTCTCTCGGGTCTTCTCCAAGATTTGACATATAGTGGATACCTGGTTTATGGCGGATTTACCAGGTCTAAAGCCACACTGATAAGGAAAATCAGTTCGCTGATGGTGGGCTTCAGTCTTTCACACAATACGCTCGATAGGACCTTATATCCTATGCTTAGAAGGCTGCCTTGCCCCCCTATATTTCTTTGTGGCTACGCCCATGTATGTATATTAAATTAATTATATTCCCTGAATTTATTATGACAAATTTATACAAAAAAACTTGTTTTTTAACGATTTTCATCTTTTATTCAGCCGTAGAAATATTGTAATTATGTGACTACATCCAACATAAGAAAAGTTTGAGCAGCAAAGTAAACGTGGGCATGTGTTATGTACGTACATACGAGAATGTTCAAAAGTTTCATATAAGTGTTCTAATGACCCAAAAAAGTGTCCTTGTGACATCACAAGCCAGTGCTTACCTAATAGCCAACCCCTTGAAAAAAGTACAAGTCATACGAGTATTGAATCCATTTTCAGGCATTAAACAGCTAAAAAAGGTTGGAATTGCACGTTTCGCAATTTCAACAGCAAAACTTTTCGTGAACAACAAATTACAAAGCTAGCCAAAACTTTCAAAAAATTTTAAAACATTAAAAAACCAAAATTTGAGTTGACAAAAAATCCTCTAACTAAGGTGAGCTCTTTAACTACCATATGGGCATTTATATGTATTTGAATGTACATACCCTGCCGAAAAAAATTATCAATTGATTAAAATAACCTACATTCTAGTTAGCTTTTTTGCGGGATTCCGAAAAATAACTAACTTCTAATTAGCTATGAAAAACCTAACTCTAAGTTAGTTTGTAAAGTCATGCAGGAGTCATGCAGACGTTATCGGGAGTTCGTTTTCTTTACAAGTTTCTATATAAACATCCTCATTCAAAATTACTTTCAATACACTTTTTTTCTGCACTTCGCAGATTCTTTTTCGTATTCAGGACAAATGAAATAAAGGTCGAAATTTTATATTATCATTTTGATGTTATGTCTGATCGAATTCAAATATGAGACCATCTACTAAGAACATGTAAACAAATAAGCAAATATGTAAGATTAAACAAAATCAGTAAATAAATAAAAATATAAAAAATTTAAAATACCTTTTTTTATTTGATAATTTATATCCAAAAGTAGTTAGCTACAATTTATTTGACTTCTAATGCAGAGGAAACCAGTTCTCACTACTTTGCGGCCATCGGCCATCAAAAGTAGTTAGTTACGACCAAAGGAAATAGTTAATAAATAGTCACAACTAGTTGACTGCTAGTTAGTTAATAGTTAGCTACCAGCTGGTCCCATTTCCTGCAGGGTAACTACATACGTATACATATGTATGTACATGTTGGGGTTAAAATGCAAAAGTTAGCAGCGTCAAGTTAGCGCTGAGTTGATGCAGAAGTAAAGAAAATACAAGCTCATATGGACATGTGCATATGTATGTAAGTATGTACGTGTGCCGAGAACTCGACTTAAGCAGATACCAGTAACCAAGATATAGGCGGAATTATTTTCCCGTACGCGACTTTTTCGACTTCTCTCTCAAAGAGATGTTTTTTTTTTGGGTTTTTAAGCAACTTTTAAAGAAATTCAAAATGTTTTTATGGTGCAGTATACCAGTTAAATTGTAGCTACTGTTGTATGTATGTACATACGTACATGTACTTTGTACATTTATGTTTCTTTGCAATATGCAAGAAAATACTTACATATGTATGTATATATGCAATTCAGCAGAAGGTTGGGCCAAGAAAAATCGCAACAAGAATAATGAGAAAGGCATAAGTTGCGGAGGTTACAAGGATACCGCCATGAAATAAAAACTCATACATAAGCTATATATAAACATAAGTATATGTACTTATGTAAATTTATTTGTAAGCATATTTATTTTTAATGAAAGAATAAACAAATACACAAAATACGAGAACGACAACGCACAGTTAGGATTTGCGGACGTGAGTGCGACTTATATATAGCCGTGCCAGATAGAATACGTTGCGTCCGTTTCGCTCAAGTATGAAAGTGACAGTTGAGTAGACTGTGTGTATTTGCATGGAGAGCGCGAGATTGGCAACGCTTGCGTCGACGGAACCAACGAACGTTGGTCAACACCCAACTTTTGAGCAAGCAAGTTGGCCAATGTATAGGCGGCGGTATTAATGCAAAATTTATCCAAAGGGGGTGTCAAACGAATCGTTTTACTGCCAATATTACGAATATGAGGGCACAAATAGATTTTTTTTAAACCGTTCAAAATTTGTTTGAAAAAGCCATTCGTTCAGGTCCACTTTGTTGTGGATAAATTTTCGGAAGGAACCGTAAACTGCACTTTTAACCAGGCAGCTATACAAACGCAACGCCTTAAATGTGGCGTCTCTCTGCTTTACTTCCTACGAATACTTCTCCGGCACTGATGTACAAGTACGCTATCTGGTAGGGCTATCATATCCGTCGCCGCTCGAACAGGACAGAACTTGTCATATGAGCTAAGCCTCAGCAATGCATTCACACCGGCAAACAGCCAGCTAGCTTAGTTAGGCACTGAATCCTTTTTGCCTCTCTCTCTCTCTCATGGCTCTTACAAATTTTTCCGTAGCCAAAGGATTGCTAGCTATTTCAATATTATTTCTTAACGAAAACCGAAAACAAGGGGAGCAAAAAATCAAAGCTCTAACAAAATAACAAGCGAAAGACAACTTGACGCCGGCCGGTGTCTGTTTAGCATTTTCTGAATTTAAACTTTTTCAACTTTTTCTTTCGCTGTACACTTTTGGCCCACATAGCGCAGTGCAATGCAAATTAATGTGATTGCGTTCTCAAATATGCTTTTAGGGTAATGAAGTGCTTGTGTCTGCTGCACACAGACATGTGGTGACATTTGTGCGAATGCCATTATAATTCTAAAAAATGCCAACACTCATGCCTACATATGTATACGTATGCATATGTATGTAGATGGCGAATGGCTGCATGTCTGCATGTCTGCATGAAGTTGATTTCAGACTAAGTTCATCCACAGAGCTTTTCTTTATAAAATTGCATTAACAAAGTCATGAAAAAAATAAAACACTTCGCGTGTCAACAAATCGGTTATAGTAAGCTGCGTAAAATAAACTCTCGCTTGACAAATTGGTAGAAAAGAATAGTTCAAAACTGTAGAGTAGACAAGTTACCTGGTATATGTATATATGTATGTATGTACGTGGAAAGTAATTGGTTATTGATTACACAGTACAACAAAATTTAATGTTTCAAAAATCCCCCGGGGTTCTCAACGGTTTCTAAGGCTTTTGGGTCTGCTGAATCCGAATTTGAAGTCAGAATTTTCGGGTCGCCCTAGGTTTTCTGTAGACTACGTGGTTAGTCCAGAAACCGGTATTTGTAGAAAAAAAATTGTATTTTTTAAAACCATTGAACAAGTGTAACTATAGGTTTTTGGGGTCAAGGAATCATAATATAATATTTATTTTTAGATTTGACCGCACACAGATGTCGCGGTAGTGCGAAAAAATGTTGTTTTAGTACATTTTTCACTCATTTTATTTTTAGAATACAAATTTTTTTTTACAAATGCCGGTTTCTGGAAAACAACGTACTATAGAGAAAACCTAGGATGGCCCGAAAATTCTGACTTCTGATTCGAATTCAGTAGACCCAAAAGCTTTAGAAACCATTGTGAAACTTCGGGGGATTTTTTGCCTGTTGTACAGTGTTATAATTTGACTTGAGAAATATTTTTTCACTCACCGGTAAACTTAAATTTCGCGCCAAACGCAAGTTATTCAATTCGACTAATTCTAGTATGAAACCTTGTGGTAGGCCACCATCAAAACCCTCCACACAGTCGACTTGTATTGAATCAGTTGATTGATTTGTGACTGTGCAATTTTGTAGTGGGAATGGACGACCTGAAAATAACAAAAGTTTATAGATAGTTATTAATTTAATTGGATTATCCGCAATTAAATAGGCTAGTTTTTAGTTCTAAAGTAGAATAACATTTTTCAAAAACAGTGTTTGTTAAAATCTATAGGTGCTAAATAGAGATAATGCCGGTTATACATACATGTATATCGGATCTCCTCCTCTAACTAAAGTGGTAGATGTTCTACAAAGAACTAAGACTAAAAAAAAGATCTTTTGAATAGCATATGTAACTCCTGCGCTTAGACCCTGTTGTTTTTTACATTCCCACAAATCAAAAAGTGGCATAAAGTTCAACAGAATAAAAATCTTGTTTACATTTTTTCCAAAATTGTGTTAAAGATAAACCAAATCGGATAAGAAATGTAGATTTTATGGAGCACTGAGTAAAAATTTTAGCTTTGTATTTTTCACATAATCACACTTTTGGCCGAAAATTGAATTTTTTTTATCTTTTTTTTAATTTTTTTTCTTACTGCTGGACGCAAGTTTGAGAAGATTCTACCCAACAAAAATGAAAGAAATTCAAGGAGAAAAGCTTATTTTCTACCAAAAGTGTGATTTTGTAAAAAATACAGAGTTGGAGGTTTTACTCAGTGCTCCATAACATTTATATTTCTTATCCGATTTGGATGATCGAAGACTCAGAATTTACTGCAATGATTATTCTTTTACTCAAATTTAAAAAAAATAAATTTAAACAAAATATTTTGTAATTAAAAAGTAAGCATCTAAAAATGTGTAAATTTAAACAAAATATTTTGTAATTAAAAAGTAAGCATCTAAAAATGTGTAATTTCCAAAAATTACGAAAAATTCCCCTTTTTTAGATTTTGGTCGCTTGTAACAGTAATCGTTTTTATTTAAATCTGCACAAGTTTTATATTTTCCCAAAGGGCGCATCAATACCTTTCGAGCGGTAGGTTGCTTGCGTCGACTAGATAATTTTTTCAAGAGATATTGACAAATAACTGCGAAAGGTACCAAACAACACGTTTTAAAAAAAAAATCTCAAAAACGCTTCTTTGAAAAAAAGAATGGGTATTGTTTTCCAGTTCAGCGACCCAAAATTAGCTTAAAAAATATTTTTTTCTTAGGTTAACGCGATTACGTCAAAATTTGTCGACTAGTGTTATCACGAAAAAAGTTAAAAGTTTTATTCTGTAAGCTTTTTTGTGGCAGAAATAAACTCAGATTCTGGTCACTGTCTTTTTCTTTTCTTGGGATTTTCTGTCCAACTATTTCTGATCGAACGATCAGAAGTGTCGAAAGAGCAGACAATTTCAGAAGAAAATAAAAAGCAGATATTCATACACACTTTTTTGAATTTATTCTGCGAGAATAAAAGGAAAAAATCATATTTAAATTGCTAGGTTTTTTCTATAAACTCCAAAGACCTAATTCTTCAATGTTTTTTATGCTTCTGGCAAGTATTGTCCGCTTTACCATAGAATGCAAATGAAACCAAAACCAAATCCTGGGGGTCTACTCTGTATTGCGATTTGAAAGACAATGCGATTCGAAAGGCGACACGGACTAATAAAAATTGCTAGTGTCAAGCATCCGAATCCGAATGATTTTTCTTTCGAATCGCAATACAGAGTAGACCCGCTGATAGTTATAGGTTGTTTAATGTAACTATAGTCATTACTTACCTGCTGCTACGATTTGAAAAACGCACGGACTTTTTTGCATGCCAATGGAATTTCGTCCCCAGCAGGATATTGTCCCATAGTCGAGGTCGGTGGACGGAGTGTAGTTCAGTCGTGACATGCCAGTCTAAAAAAAAATATTACATGAATATAGATAAATATGTATGTATATAAATTTTCACATGTATAATGAAAGTTAAACATGATAAATATAGTCCACTATAAATTTGAATTGTTATCATATGTTTTTAGAGTTGCAGGACCAAAAATTAAAATAAAATAACTAGAAAACATAATCTCAAATCATGAGCTGGCTTTCTCAGAAAGATAATTTTACGCTCCTCCTGTTCGAAAAAGTTTCTTCAGTCAACATTCTATTAAATAGGGTCACGGCATAATCGCAAATCATGGCTCTAAAGAGCTCGTCGTAAACAGTTGCTTTCTCATCGTTCTAATTCTTTGAAGAAGTAAGGACCAACGTATCCAGTAAATACACTAAAGATTAAATTTTTGTGGACGTGGCGGTGCCTCTTTCCAGCTGGTTGATGCCCTCGGGAAGACTAAGGCTGACATCACCGCCATCCAAGAAATGATCTGGATCCGGCAAGGCAAGAAATATGCTCGGTATTGTGACATCTACCACAGCTGCCATGTAAAGAAGCGCGTAGCGTCTAGCTACAATCCGCATCAAAGCGATATTCTTTAACATATCGCTCATTAACGCCACCGTCCCAACTGAAGAGAAGGACGAGGAGACCAAAGATGCATTCTATGGAGCGCACTTAGTATGAGCGCTGCCCTGTTACGGTGTATAGTCGTGCTAGGCATTTTCAGTGCCGGTGTGGGTAAGGAAGGGATATTTTCCTCTATTGCTGGAAAATGCTGCCTGCACGACAAAACGTCCGAAAACGGACTGAGATTAATCCACTTCGCCGGGGCCCGAAACATGCAGTGGGACCACATTTACCTAACATTAGGTAAAGCCGGCGAAGGAGTAGTCGTATTTTAGCGAGGCCGAAAGAACAAACCGAAGGAAGCGAAACGTATTTTCCGTAATAAAAATAGAGAGGTCGAAATACCGGAATGCGAAGAGATTGAAATGCTGACCCACAAGAAAAACGCTCGAAAACTTTCCCAGAAAGTTAGGCGACTGAGGAAAGGTTGCCAAACCAGGGTGCAGTTCTGTAAAAATAACAACAGAGAATTAGGTACCGATTATGAAGGGGCCACTTTTTGATGCTTTTGAATGGTAACCACCCAGCAAAGGAGATGAAAACGAGCTCCCAGTCAAAGATGGAGCGATGTACCGCCACCCGACTATGAAGAGGTAAGAATAACAATTTCGCGGATGAAAAACAACAAATATTCTGAAGCTGTCCGCCTGGTAGCTAAGTTATTCAACTACAGCGGCGAGGAGTTGATAAGTCGCATGCACCAACTCTTATGCAGAATATGGTCAGATGAACATGTTCCCGATGACTGGAATTTAAGTGTGCTCTGCCCAATCCAAACGGTGACCTTGTCATATGCGCCAACTACCCGGGATCAATCTTCTAAGCATTGGCTATAAGGTCTTGTCAATCATATTGTGTGAAGCAGTGAGTAATTGACTGTCGAACAGTTCACATCTGATTACTGTGCTTCTTTAGATCTCTTTCGCTGTCATAAGTAGTGTTGTTGTACGATACAAACAAGTGCTTTGAATTATTATTCTTTCCCACCTAAAACGTGCTCAAGTGTATACGTGATTATTGTGTAATTATAAATAAAACACAGACAATCCTACTCCACTATGGCTTCCGATCCTGGGGGAAAGGA
>JAPVRG010282759.1:0-10070 GCA_029783565.1 Rhagoletis cerasi
TGTTTTTTTACAAAAATACTTATATAAATTTATGTTATTTGCTAAAATTTATGTGATTGAAACTTAAGTATGTACCTTTTTTGCTTTTTTATCAATAAGAATACTACATTTTTAAAATGTCATTTCTTGTTTACTACTTGGTTCGGTTCGGCCTTAAAAATCGAGGTTCGGTCGTTCTCTAGACATAACTATAAAATTACACATATACTCATGTACATACATGTAGGATGGCCCTTAAATAAATTACACGCACACGATTTTAAATTAAAATTACAAACTTTATTGCTTGAAGGCGTTCTTACATAGCTAAGCTAAAAACTAATCCGTCCGTTCCGTGTGGCCGTGTACTTGCGAGTGTGTTTGCTTCGTTCGTTTCGTTTCTTGTCTTCCTCCTTTCGTCAATCGGTAATTGTCAGTGTTGCCATGTACGTTAAACAGTGTCGTATTTGTCAGTCATTGGTCAGGGTTGCTTAGTGGCATTTCGTGTTCGTCCATCTGTTCAATCCCACATACATATTTAAATGAGTATATTCTACATAAAATCCAAATTTTTGTAAAGTTGCCAGTGCACTTTTCAGGCTTAAATCTTTAAGACAAAATTATCTGATAAACAAATTTTAGTGCAGAACGCTGAAAACAAAATAAGTGAGCATTTCTGTGCAGAAATTTGTTTAACAGTTCATCTGACCTTAAAATTACAAAACTAAAAAATGTACTGGCAACCAGTGTTGTCACTTTACGATCTACCACATTTTTGGTAATTTTTCAATTCTACCACAACTACCACATATTTAAAAAAACTACCACAGTTTTACTGAAATAAAATTATTAACTCAATTTGCCAAATTGTAGCATTCATACAAGTTTAAAAGCCAGTTTTCTCTTCAATATGAATTAAAAGTCATGACAATTTCTTGTGAATATTGTGTTAGTTGAAGAGCTGCCATTGGTGATGAATTTATGGTCACTGATTTATCCGAAGATATGTGGAATTTGGCAGTCCTTCCTCATAGTACTGCTGGTGCTAAAATATTGTTCTCGGTAATGAATATAAGTAAATCTTCTAAGAGAAATAGTTTTATGGTGTTATCAGGGGAAAGTCTAATTTTCACTAAAGAAATGTGTGATTTGGAAAATAGTTACGTACTTTCGAAAGATCTTACACAATTTTATCTAAGATTTAATTTTGTTAATGGGAAGTTCTACCCAATAAATATGTACATAATAATGCATATTCTAACGTTTTTCTTATTATATTGTATGTGTTTGAAATAACGGTCGTACAAATATTTGGAGACTTTGCGCTTATAAACATTGATGATTTATTTTTTTATGTTATGTTTTTTCAAATAATGGTCTTGTGTACGTATGCAGTAATGCTTTGTTTTGTTTCAATAATTCGTGCTTTTATGCTTTTGGTTATTGTTTCTGAATAACAATAATTTGACTAATAATAAAATGTTTACAAATGTGTTTAATGTTTACAAATATTCTACCACACTATCTTAGAGATCTACCACAATTTTTTATATAAACTACCACAATTTGGTTTTGAAGGTGACAACACTGCTGGCATCGTTACAAAAACTTCGATTTACTGTAGAATTGGTCATATGTATAAATTTTTTTAATTTTTATACCTTTGGTCCGATGTTTGTAAGTACCGGAATAAGAAGAGATAGACCCATCAAAATGTATACTTATATGATCAGAATGTCGAGCTGAGGCGATTAAGCCATGTCCGTCTGTCCGTCTGTTTGTATACCATCTAGTCCCTCAGTTTTTGAGATATCCGAATGATATTTTGTGAGTGAGTGTATTTTTATAATGTATTAATCTTTTGTCGGAACCGGTAAAATCAGGCCACTAAAACATATAGCTCCCATACAACTGATTGTTCATATATGAGGTTTTGCGTCATAACTCATTCATTTATGCAGCTAGGAACATGAAATTACGCGCTTTTTTCACATATTATCAATGGAGAGTTGACAGTGAAAATTATAATGATCAGGTCACTATAACCTATAGCTACCATTCAACTGATTGTGCAGATATAAACCCGAACAATTTCGTGAGCTACTTACTAATTAATCATACAAGGTCTACTGAGAAAATCGTCAAGATCGGTGATCTATAAGGAATGTTCAGATATAAGTTTTTGCGATATAACTCCACCATCTGCGTAGTTCACAATGTACATCAATTAAGTATAAGTAAAGATATCAAAGGTGAAGTTAATTTTTTTGATGTTCGTGAAAGGTATGAAGCCTTCGGCATAACCGAAGACAGTGCTGCCCTACTTGTTCTAATTCAGCACCCCATACCCTGCAGGGAGCGACGCTAACTTATACCTAACTTTAGTCTGTTTACGCGAACACTAGTGCTAACTATTAACTGTATATTTTGTTTGAAAAAAGCTAACTACTTTTGTGGGGCGATGGCCGCAAAAAAGTCAGTCCTGGATACCTCTGCATTAGATGTCAACTAACTTTTAACTAACTACTTTTGGACATAAAATATCAATAAGAAAAAAAAATTTTTTTCAATTTTTTACATGTTTGTTTATTTGATTTATTTATTATTACAATTTTTTTTATTTGTTTACATATGTATTCTGCTTTAGATGGTCCCATGTTCGAATTACGTCAGACATAACATCAAAATGATAATATAAAATTTCGATCTTCTTTTTATTTGTCCTGAATCTGAAAAAGCATCTGTGAAGTGCAGGAAAAAGGTGTATTCAAAGTATTTTTTGTATGAGGATATTTAAATAGAAACTTTGTGAATGAAAGTAAACTTCCGATTACGTCTGCATTACTCCTGCATGACTTTACAACTCATTTTAAGTTGGTTTTGTCGTAGCTAATTAAAAGTGAGGTATTTATGGAAATCTCGCAAAAAAAGCTAACTAAAAGTTGGTTATTTTTAACAATTGATAATTTTTCACAGCAGGGTATCTTTCCTTTTACCACAAAAACATCTTAATTAATAAATCAGCTAAAGTTTCCGAGCTGTCAGGCTATAATATGGAAATATGTCGATCGGCGATAAGCAGTTACATGCAAGTGAAGATATTTTACTAAAATTTAAGTTTATTTGAAAAAAGAAACAAGTATGTATAGTGTAAATACATACAGACTTTCTGGATATGAGCAGATGAAGTCTATCCAAAGTAGTAATTCCCCTTTTTTAAAACTACAAACTCAAACTCGTGAAAGTGTTTGCTTAAATTTACGCATATTGATGGAGGTAACCAGTTTCCTCTCTTAATGTATGTATGTAAAATTACACACCAGTGTTAATTAAATTAAGTGAATTCAAAAGCTGCATGCTTACTTTTACATACCATATGTGTGCGTAGAACGAAATTCTAGATTGTTTGTTGAATTCTAAACACATAGGGTCGTTTTGTCAATTCATTTTAAAAATATATCTGCCTGTTAAACCAATAAATGTGTTTGAACCAGGGGCCGAAAATAACTGTTCTGGATTCAAATTTGTATCTAAAAAATCATCGTGAAGGGAGCGCCCAAAACATATGGTGTGGTATATGAAAGTGATCGTTGTTCAAAGATCTATCGTAATTAACTACAAACCTTAATTTCATAAGTTTTATTTTTCGTTCAGGAAATTAAAATTACCTAGTGAATTTTATTTTTCATTCGAAAGATAAAAATTAT
Organism: Rhagoletis cerasi; assembly: GCA_029783565.1. Lineage (NCBI taxonomy): Eukaryota > Metazoa > Arthropoda > Insecta > Diptera > Tephritidae > Rhagoletis > Rhagoletis cerasi. The sequence goes on from JAPVRG010282759.1 coordinate 3,687, forward strand.
TTTGTGAGTTTTATTTTTCTTTCACAAAATGCAAATTAAGGGCTAAAGATTGATTTGTTTTATGAAAAATGGATCACATGAAATTCCTTGCTTATCTCTCACATCATAATCTTAATTAATATTAATAATAATAGATTGGCGCTTACACATATGTTAGTGTTTGGCCGAGCTTCTCCTCCGATTTGTGGCGTGCGCCTTGATGTTGTCACACAACCCCCCTGCCGAGGGGTGACCGCTGTTAAGAAAAAACCTTTTTTTTCTAAATTTTTTTTTTCGACGTTGCTCTGACCAGGGCTTGAACCCAGGCCTGCGGAGTGGAAGCGCGCACTGCTTACCACTACACCACAGCGGCCACAATCTTAGGTACTATATATCTAATATCATATCTAAGTAAAACTCAAATACGAATACATTTATGTTCTAGCAGGGGACATCTTATAAGTATAAAGATATTTTTTTTTTGAAGCAGTCTTAATACCCATGCCGGAAATATAACGAAGCAAACATGGGATGTATCTGCTAGAAGCTCGGTAGGCACGGGAGTAATAGTCGCAATTATTTTCTTGCTTTTTGCGATTTTGTCCATTCCTAACCTTAAAACGATTTTTGTTTCTAATTTTTTGAAATTCTTATTACCATATCTTCTGACATACAAGAGATACAAAAACCATTTAGACACTAGTTTGTGGAGAATTTCTTAAGCTTTAAAATCACTACGATTAATACCACAGTCAGCGTAAAAAGTACGGTAACTCACCGAAAAAACTAGCAAACAAACATTTTTTAAGTTACTACAATTGTATTTTGCGTAAAGTTAAATGAATATTGTTTGCGAAAAATTTTCGTCGAAAATTTTTACTCAAGGATGGTTTTGGACTAAAAAAGGTTTTCCTACGAAAAATTTAAGATAATATATATATTTTTAATCCTTCCACAGAATATTTTCCTTTTTATTTCACATTACTTGTGTCACAGTCGGTAACCGAAGGGCAGTGTTAAACGAACAGCGAACGAAGACACACGTACGAGAGCAAGGCGTACTTTGTAATAAGAGTTTTTCAATATACTTTATTTTTCCATTCAACTAAACATATTTGTTAATGCTAATACTTGATCAATAAACTTGGCATTTATACGTGGTAAATCAACCACTCGGTGTTCTGGCCTTTACACTTGATTGTGATGACAGAATAGGAATTTGGAGAAAAATTCGATGGGCAAGGATTTTTAGGTTAAACTTTATCCAAGCGCACGGTGCGTGTTATTTTATATTTGAATACTTTTATTAATAAATAGTGGTTTGTATAATTTCTCCTCACAAAAAGAAATTAAATTTTATGTTTACATTCAACTTCTACAATTTTTGAACATAGAGAACGCTATCTATACAAGCTTGTACCTATGTATGCTCTTATACTTGCAAAAGCTATCGTTTATAAGTGTTTGTAATATAGATAAGTTTAACAATTAAATATTTATTACTACTTTTATTTTTCGACAAGATATTTGCTTTGGCAAATGAGATGTTTAATCTATAAGATGAAGAAAATCGAAGCATCAAACTCTCCTATTGTAGAAGGTCTCGGTTGCATCTTAAGAATATTCAACTTATTTACTTTACTTTGGCTTATTACCGTGAGAAGAAAGGAAAATATTCCAAGAATCTGTTTTTCATTAAACAAATAAAGCATGAGCCCTTAAGTTTTATTTTGTCATGAAAAAAAAAAATCTCACAATAATTTATATTTTTTGAACGATAAATAACGGCCTTATTATGTATCACGAACGATAGGCAACACGAACGATTCGTCTGCAGACAACAACGTCTCTGATTGCGATTTTATTGCCCTATCCGTCGTCTTCGTCTTGCCTTTGATCGATTACATTACAATCGTCTCGGTTACGTTTAAACCGGCTAGTATGATGCCCCCGGACTAATTTTTGAAGCATTCTTCTGAGCACGTATCGTTCGCTTTGCCTATCGTTCGTGATACATAATAAGGCTGTAAAACTCATCAGACACAAATTATTTTCTGAACAAAAAATAAAAGTCATAATGTATTTTTTATTGAACGCAAAATAAAAGTTGAAACAAAATTAAAAACGTTTTTGTGCTGTATAACTTTTAACTTTTACGGCCCCTGGTTTGAACTCTAGATAAATTTTAAAAGTTACTTGAGAAAACGGTCCATAGTGTTCCCAATTATATACATAGCCTTACACACAAAACGTTTTATATTTATTAGATATGGGCACTCAATGTTTTTTAGTAGTAGAAAATGTATTTTAACGTTCAAAACGTTTGCGATTCTAAAAATTTCATGTTTAAAAACCAATCTTGGACATTTATGTGTATATTTACGAACATTCTGGTTGAGAAATAGTTAAACACTTTTCAGTAGTAGTTTTACATGCACTTTCTAGAGTGTAAATGAGAAAAACCTAAAACGGCTATCTGTTTTTTTTTTTAAGGGGATGGATTAGCTGTTCTGGCAATGCATCGCGACATTTAAATCACGAATTTTGACATTTGATCGATTTCCTTTTGTAACAGATCTGCAGGCATTTCGTGTCAATAACATTCATTATTTCGAGTTTTGAGTTATAAAAAACACGTTTGTGAGCACGTTTCCGAAATACATACATATCTAATTTTTTGGTAGTTTTAGATTGTAAGATTTTAATCCAGGTCGAACAGTTCACATCCTCCGCCCCATAAAACAAACACTGGTTCTTGTATGTATCCATGTATAAATATGAACTTACCTTGAACATACAGCGCAAGTGTTTTGACGGCGAAAAAGGACGCTATAATGGCTGTCATCGCCGATTGGTTTTGAGCAGGCCCTATAAAATCGTCAACATCATTGATTAAATATTTTCATAAGTTTTCAACCAGTTATCGAGACTGGTTGTTTAGTGTTTTGATTGCTCGATTCGTTTGCTGGAAGAACGTTATGATCCAAAAAGATTAAGTATGTAGAAGCGGACGTCAGCCCATCTTTTATGTTGCGTAAATAATTAATAACGACATCTATCAATTTTGTCTCATAAGAGCAATCGCGGAGTGGACGCTGAAAGCCGAGCCGATGGTAAAGCTGATTCCGATCGGCGCTGATGAAGATTTGGTACCGCAGAGTGGATGCGAGAATCAGCGCTGAATCATTCGATCATGCTTTAATTTTGTAATATTATTTGGTGGGGCGAGAAAACACTTTACTAACCAATACATCAATATCTAAAATTTTGCTTAAAATAAATAATAACCACCTGTTACGAAAAGCGACTGATAAATATATTCCGCATTGATCAGCTTTACTCTCGGCTCCGATCGGCTTCCACTCTGCAGTGTCTGCGTGATTTTGTGTGCACCCAATTTCCCGCATTCACCATCTTTGCGCTCGGCTCAGCTTGCAGCGTTCACTCTGCGGGTGCTTTAAGAAGGAAATTTGGCTTTCTTACAGCTTTTCTCATTTTCACTTTGTTTACATTTACATACCATTACATGTACATTACGGTGGGGGTGGAAAAAATGTTTTTAACTGCCCTGCTTGTTTGAAATTTTAATTCGAGAGGAGTTTTGCGTTGTTAAAATATCCGTCCTACAAAAATGCAATTGGCTCAAATTTAAAACATAATCTTATAACGAGGATATACATAATTATTTAAGCGATAAATTTTGCCCGATAGTGAGCGTATTAGTAAAAATCGTATTTATGGTCCAATTTTGTTTGCTTTAGGAATACGCAATAAGTTAGAGACTTTTTGATTTCCCGCGGATCAACTTTAAATGCAATATTGCTCCTGTCAACTACAATCTGTTACTAGACTGCTATCCAATTTTTCAGGAAATTACGTGATTTGGTTTGTGTTTGACAGTTATTGAAAGTAACCAATCTCGGATATTTTCTGGATGCAGACGTGTGTAGCGACTCATGGCAAAAATACATCACTTGTAGCTATCGCTCGGCGGTAAGATATTTTGGAAATAAGAGGCTATCACTGAAACAGTCGCATAATTTGGAAGGGATAAAACAATTGGAAAAGAGCTGGACTAAATATGTCGAGAAATATACGCAAACAAAAAGAAACCCCTTTAAGGTATTAAACCTACGTTCAAAGAATAAACCCTTATTCATAAAAAAAAAGCTTTAAAAAAGGTTTATAAATTGAAAAATGTATGAAAACGTTAATTTATATTTGTTTTGTATGAATAAGGCCATCAGGTTTTAAGATTTTTTGATTTTGCTTTCGGTTGCCATAAATACGGCCACCGTAGGTTTAGCTCATGCTCCCTGAGAGATGTACTGTTTTGGGATTCGTGGATCTTATATATAATTTAGGTACTTGTTTTAATGAACTCTCTTGGCCAAAATCGATGAACACGATGCTAGTATTTTAATAAGGCTGTCATAAGCTTTGGTGTTTTGTAATTTTGTCCCCACAAAGAGATCCTGAGGATCCTGGTTAGAGTATAATATAACTCTGCTATCCGTCCTATTGAAATTTGTCGAAAAAAATTTACTATTGGATTGAATGCTTTGCACCTTTCCAGTGTTAACTGGATTGATTTTTTACCAGTAGCAGCAACACACGCAGACAAACAAATTCGCCGACACATTTACAGTTATTGCAATTTGTGAACCGCCAACACGATTCTCAAACAATTTGTTGAAAGTTATTACCACATAACTTTTGCATTCCTCATCTGAACTACACTACACAGATTTGCATTTTCATTTCCCATTTCGACAACAATGAGTGCAGTAACCAATTGCAATAGATTGCATTGAACCGCAACGAACAGTGGCAAAAGAAAACTGAGTAGCACAAACACACAAGTGGTGGATGTGCTCATCCAAACTCCCAAGTGTTGGAATGTTGAATGAACAAACCACAAGAAAAGCAACAACGCTGAATTTTTTAGCTTATTTGGTAAAGGTGGGGAATTCAAAAAGTACACTAAAGAGCATTGCAAAATTTTCACAACTTCGTGGTTGTTAGGTGTAAAATTAAATATGTGTAACCCACGACCAGATAATCTGATAACCAGCGTAAATATCTACTATATTTTAATTAGAATCTAAAGGAACTTAAATTTATTATCGGTGCCAAGTCTTGTAAAGCGAAGCAATATCTATGTATACAGTGTTACCGGGAAAGCCGTCCTAGATACTTAAGGACATTATTATTTAGGACATGTTTATAATTTTGGTTATATAACATGATGTCCAAAACTTAAAAAAAAGTAATTTTAGGAAAAGAATGAGAATTTTATCAGAAATTATAGCGGCCATGTCGAGAACGAGTTACAATGAATAAAAAATTTTAAACTGTTAAGTTGATTTCGCAATCCGCCTACGGGTTTCTTCTTTGATTTAATTACTATACGTTTTTGGAAAGCTAAAAAACATACAAACTGTTTTTTTTTTAATGATGTGAATTAGGAAACACCTAGTGAAAAATTGTAAACTCAAAACTTTATCAAGCGCCCATTTTTAACTGTCGGGGCTTGGTTCAAGTTTTATTGATGATTATTGTTGAACTTACATTTAAAAAAAATAGTAGATGTTCAAGCAAAGAAATATATTTTTTAATTATCTTTAAAACCGAATATCTCAAAAACGGTTAAGTCTTGGACTTCATGTCATATAACCAAATCAATCAGAAATTAGCTAAATAATAAGGCCCTTAAGTATGGAAGACGTCCTTTCTGGTAACCCTGTTTGTAAATATGCAAGCATCAATCAATTCAGAAGCATTGCACTTATTTTTCTCAACCGATTTGAATGATTGTTGGAAAGGTCTTTAGAAGGGGCGGTGCACAAAGTGTTAATTTTTCCGATAGGTTGCGCAGGGGTCGAGCTATGTATTTATGGTCCGATTTGCTTCTAATTTGGAAAACATATTAGTAACATAAGGCAGAATAAACATGCAAAAAATGGACTCGATAGATGGCGCTTAAGTCGAGTTATTTGAAATGCAAATCCATATAATATGTTCTCATATCTATACTTATACTAGCTGTTACCCCGCGAACTTCGTCCCGCCCAAAATTAATTTTTTTGATTGAAATATTTTGTTCCATTATTTTCACCAACAATTCACGTTCATGACTTCCAGTGGCACATTTATCTGCTCTGATTATGGGGTTTTGGACACCAGAACAAATTTTCAAATTTTAACAACGTGACTATTTTTCGCATGTATGTGGGCCTACCCTCTTCTAAAGTTATCCCTGCCCACGTTTTGGTCTATATCTCGAGACCCTAGTCACGGAGGGGCATGAAAAATAATCTAAACTATAGCAATCATCAACAGCTCCCATTTGCTACCCATATCTCGAGACCCTAGTCACGGAGGGGCATGAAAAATAATCTAAAC
>JAPVRG010282762.1:0-11343 GCA_029783565.1 Rhagoletis cerasi
TCCAGATCGCTAACATGGGAAAACCAAAAAGGCTCTGTTAGAAAAAATCATGTTAATTTTTTCGTAGTGTAGAAAAAGAGGTTCAAAGCGAACTAGTTCTAAACTGTGAAAAAGGTAATGCAGCGGTGGCAATTTCCATTTCCTATGACATCGCCGTGTTAAATTCACCAGTTGTTTACATGCAAAAGAGATTTATCGCGAACTAGTAGTGGTTCTAAATGTACTAGAAGCGATCCAGTTCAGAACTAGAGATTTTCCCTACAGGGTATGTGTGTGTGTGCATGTGTGTGTAGGTTATATATAGAATACGAATTTATGAGGCCAGTTGTTTTTGAATTCAGTCACAATATACATAATTGTTTGAAAGATGCAAAAATTTAGCAAGTTTCCTGACTCGAAGATGTACGCACAACATGAAAAGTGTATACTATTTTGTGAAGAAAAAAAAGAAAAAGAAAACACTTTATATTTTACCCTAAAAAAACTGTTTTAGTAAACCAAAGTTTTTGGATAGAGTTGCCTTTGAAGTCAAAAATAAGAAGCAAGATTTACCTAATATTTTCTTTTTGAGCAGAAAAAAATTCCCACTAGAAAATATTGCTTTCAAACATACATACATATGTACTTCTTCGTGTTATACTTTTCGGTATTTTTTTCAAGTACTCAGGCGATGTGTTCGAGAACTTACGGTATACTTCGTGTTATATTTTTTGGGATCTTACGGGATTTTAGAGACTTTCAAGACTACTTCGGGATTCTCTTAACTACTCATTTGGGAAATTTGGAGACTATTTCAGGGATTTTGGGACTATTTCGTGGCAACTTAAAGATTTACTTCGGAATTTTTGGGACTACTACAGGATTCTCGGGACTATTTTGAGATTTTCGGGAATGTTTCAGGATTCTCGGGACTATTTCGGTATTTCGGGATTTTCGGGTTTACTTCAGGATTTTCAGAACTATTTCGATATTTTCTGGGACTATTTCAGGATTTTTGGGATTCTCGGGATCAATTCGGGATTTTCGAGAGAACTTTGGGATTGTCGGGACTATTTCGGGATTTTTGGAACAATAATGGTTTGTTATAAGGTGCGAATTGACAGCACTAAATATAATTTTCATTTTTCTCCTACGTGTAGTTTTCGCGATATCACCACATAACGGTTTTTGATTAAAGAAAAAAAGATCGAACATAAAAATAAGTAATATCTAGAGAATCTGTTAACCGATCAAAGCATATAATATATCAAATAAAAGGGACATAATTGAATTTCCTGTCTTTTGTTTATCATTTGTTTTTCATTAAACATGTTTTTGAGATATTTACAAAGATGTGAAACAAAGTTTTTTTGTAAAAATGGGAAGATTTTCGATCTATATTATTAAAAATATATAGGAAAACGAGTTTCAGCGTTGTTTTTTTCACTTCTTCAAACTCACCCCTTTACAAAAAATATAAGACATGTTTAAGTTTGTTCAAAAAATACTTTTGTTGTTTGAAAAAATCATGTTACATTTTTCTTAGTGTAGCAGTGCAGCGCATTACATGCGCTCTCTCACAAAAATAATCTGTTTAATGAGTTTTGCATGCAAGCGATTGCCCCGATTCTGAAGTTAGCTGCAGCTTTTTGACAGATATTCTATTGAAAATTATTTCAAAAAGCTGCAACTAACTTTGGTGTCCACTTTATTTTGATTATGAAGCCTTCTTCAGTAATATCTTCCTGACTAAATCCTGGAGTACTGGTACAGACTAGCTGATTGCACTGAACTGCTGATTTTGGAAGATATCTCAACATCGTATCGTATCGTATTTATTTATTTATTTATACATCTACAATTAGACTAGAGTTTTTCAAAATATTATATCTTTTCCAAATAAAGGGTTTACTCGAGGCCCCAATTACACATTTGTTTCAGTGATGAGCTCTTCTAGCGACTCCGTTTTTTTTTTTTACCGGCGAGCCACTTTTTCCATTTTAGTCGAGGTTATCTAGCATAAATTTTTTGTCACAAAAAAATACGTAAAAAATTTAATGAAGCTATAGTTGTACGTTTTCTCTCTCGAGTTTGGGTTAAGTACCAGCTCATTAAAAAGAAATCTCTAATCTTCATCCGCAAAACAGCAGTTGGTTCTTGAGTCTAAAACTTTGGGATGTTTCAATTTGTTCCACATGAAATTTTTGAAGTTTTTCAGAAATTACATTTATATTGAAAGTTTTCACCTCTTAAAGCCATATCGACGGCTGAGTGGAAGATCACTCAATTTCGGCTGCCGGTTCAAAACGCCCCATCTCAGAAAACGATTGAAAAACGTCCTATTTCAAAATTTGGTTGAAGAACGCCCTATATCAGCTGAATTTGTATTGAATTTACTTAGAGATAGGGCGTTTTAGAATCGGCAGCTGAGATAGGGGGTTCTTTAACCAAATTCTGAAATAGGGCGTTTTTCAATCGATTGCTGAAATAGGGCGTTTTCGAACCGCCAGCCGAGATAGAGTGATCTTCCACTCAGCCGTCGATATAAGACCAACCTAAAATCCCGGTTTCCTGTATATCGTGGACTTTTTGTTCCTGCCGGGAATTCCGCCAAAAACTCGACATACTTGATCTCTTTTCAAATTTTTCCTTTGACTGTTTTAATGAGATAGCGTCCATCTAAAAAAAATTTAGAAAACGGGTTTTTTCCAGAGTTCGTAACGGTTATGATCTTTATAATAAAAATCATAATTTAACCGTTAAAATTTGATTTATATTTTTTCGATCAAATATAATCGTTATTTTATGATTTTTATTTTTTCGATCATAAAAGATTTAAACCGGTCATAAAAAAGCAGTCCCTCCATTTGTGTAATAACATCAAGACGCACACCACAAATTGGAGGAAAAGTTCGGCCAAACACCATATATTTATTCATTTAAAGTTTTGGTACCGTTAAAAAGCGGTAAAAGTTATGATTATGAAATTTGTTCCAAAACAAATAAATCATCTTCTTACTCTGTCGGAAAAATCAACCAAAACCAACAGGTAAAAGTTTTATTTACTTAAGGTAAAGGTGTTATTTCTAAGCAGATCGGAAAAAATGTAAACAGTTTCTTTTTTAAATAAGTTCAAATGGACGTCCCAGTTCTGCCAACTTAGATGCATCTAGATGAGTTACCGTCATTCGCAAATTAAACCGCTCCCTCGTCACCTCGTTCTCAATGCATAGCTCAAGGTTTGGAGATACAAAAAAAAAATCCCTGGAATTTACTGTCATCTATTAACCACTCCTATTTCTTTTAGATTGAATTATTCCAGAACGTCATTGTTGAGATCAAGACTCTCTAAGTTTAAGTGCTACTGACATAGTTAGTTGCTGCAAGATCTTAGTGCGCTCGCTAAACCCGCATTCGCAGCTTTTTGTATAAATATTTAGTGAAATACATGTCCTCCATGTTTGAGAACGTGGCTTCTGCTTTAGAATTGTCGATTTTTTAAGCTTAAAGGTCGCCTGATTGACTATTACATACTACTCATTTTTCTTCTCCACAGACTTAAAAATCACGTTGATATCATGCGGCGCCTCTGCTTCGAGGGCTTCTATAGTAAATTGCCGAGTAATGGCGCGACATTTGCGAGCACCTGGAAGAATTGGTCCTATTTGAAATCCTTCGCAATGACATATAAAATGTTGTTTGTGCCAACTGTGGGACCAGGCTTTGCAGAACGGAATAAATTTCCACGTCATGGAGACATACAAAGACATCGCAGCAATGGCAGGGTGAGTGAAGGATTTTATAAAAAATAATACATATGATGAAAGTATGTACATACATATGTATGTATGTATGTTGTAGTTCGTGAAATCAAACGAAAATGTATTAAATTTTTCTAAATGTAAATTTCGAATATAAAGTTCTACATATCTCTCAAATAACATATTTTTCATATTTACGCTAAACAATGCTACTTCACTCTATCCTTACAGTACTACGGTGTCGCGTGGCGTACAGCCATACTCAATCACGTCGGCTTCATTAACATAGCCAGCTACAATAATTGGCCGGATGGCAGTCAAATTGAGGAGGTTATTCCAAAAGCTGGATTTCTAGACTATAATCCTGGTGCCAAAACTAAGTATATCGATTTAACTACACATTGGGTGGGTAATTTCTTAAAGACACGTCATGAGGCGGCCGCTGTTGCTGTTCCGGGTCAGCCGAGTTGTTATGAATTTTTGAATAATACGATTTGTTGAAAATATGTAAGTATGTTGGAAGCGTCAAATTAAAGTAAATGAGTAAGAATGCATAAACACATGTTACAAGCAATTTAAAAACAACTTAAGTAAAAAAAAAAATTTAAAGAAAAACTATCTACTAACAATTTATAAATTTTGTAGTCAAAAACTTACATTCATACATATTTATGTATGTACATATAAGGCCAAAGTCCGTGGCTTTATGCAATCAACTACACTGGCCATATTACTTTCTTTAAAAATAGTTGATAGTAACATTAAATATATTACATTTAGTAGTATTAACGGTATATATTGAAGTCATATTAGAACGGCCTTAAGAGCGCCATACAACACTTTGCTGTACATTAGAAACTTTACATTTATACATATTTATTTACTTACATAAATACACGTACATATACAGGGTGTCCCAGAAGTCGACGTCAAGCCGGAAACGGGTGACAGGCCAGGACATAGTGGCGTCACTCTCTGTCTCGCTCACACTTCGTAAAATGACCCTCTCTGTCTCACTCAAACTAGAATTACCTTAAATGTTGCGGCTTCAAGGAAAGTCTTGGGTACACTACAATCTTTTTAACACGCTTATATTAGTTTCACTTGTATGTTTGTTTGCTTGCTTGCTTGTTTGTTTGTAACTCTCTTCTGGCAGCTGCTGGAAGAGTGTTTTTTACTTTTTTTAAACTATATTTTACTTATTAAGTAAGAAAAAAAATTTCAGAAACAAAAGTTTCTTTACAAAATTCAACATTGTCCATAATTTAAGAAACAATCTAGCAAGTGTCATACCATTTTGGAATCCTTATTGAATGCGTCAACTTTCAAAGTTACTTGCCAAACTAGTGTAGTACATTTTTTTTTCAGCACAGTTAGTTAATATTGGGCATTAAATTTCAAATTTTTTTTGGGCAAAAAGTTTCATTTTCTTCCTAGCTAGAGCAGTTGGCTATAAATTTTTGACGACAATTAACACGAGCATTACTCAGAATTACATAATAAAAATAAAATTAAGAAAAAGTAGAAATTTGTAGTAACGGAAATTAAAAAAACTATCACAAGGTGTAGATTTTTTGCTTTTTTTATATATTTTTCTGATAACTATTATGGGAGGGTGAGCTCCCTGATATGCAAATATTTTTCCGGTAAAAGTGTCACCGTTTTTGAAATTTGTAAATTTTTTTTGAATTAAAAAAAAATTGAGCCTTTTCGTGTTTTTTTAACAGCGTATAAATTAAAAACAAATTACAAAGTATAGCCTTGTTTGTACATGCAGATAAATAAAATACATGAAGAAGCCTGATTTTTTATATACAAAAAAAAATATCAATATTTGAAGAAACGGCGGCGACACATTTACCTGAATAATTTTTGCTTATCAGGGAGCTCACCCCCACCAACCTTATCCACAAGTTTGTCGTGGTACTTCTTGGCCACCCTGTATGTGTAGGCATATGTATGTACTAGAAATTTATATATGTACATGCATACATATGTACGAATGTATGTACTGAAAAGAGTTATCTATGTACAAATGATGTGCGTACAGTTGAATTTCAGTATTGTGATTTACTCGTAGTAATAGAACTATACGACTACTTTTCATGAGTACTGAGTAGTATTCGGAACTCGATACTTTTGACAAGTACTGAGTAAGTATCGCGAACACCCAAAAGTATCGACGTGTTAAGAACTTTTTTAAGCAAAACAATTTTTTAAGCATATACATACAAAAATTTAAAGAACGTCAATTGCATTGAAAAATGTTTAAAAATCACCCACTAAAAATTGTGGCGAATGTTCGACAATTATCTTCTATATCCATGTCATGAAAATGAACATATCATGAAAATGAACATAACGCTCATTTACTTCAATACTGTCATAACTCCAAAAACCAAAAGCTCGAGAAAAACGGCTTTAAAGTCTTGTATTTTGTTCTAGTGAACTACTGTTAATCGGTACAGCAATGAAACTTTTACACACCATGGAAGGGGTAACAGTTATTTCAACATTGGGCTTGGTTAAAATTCTTAAATAATTGGAAAACGAATCTCTTACCTCACCTTCGATAATGGACGGTGGAAGAGGTTGGTCTTCGACTTGATAACTTTGCCACTCTCCAGCATAACGAAGCCTTATTTAACCAATGTATTCTACCTGCGTTGAGAACTCGAAATACAGCCTATTCTCGGAGAAAAACAGCTTATCTTTCCTTTAGAGAATGGGTTTCGCCATATTTGTTTCTCGTTTTCTACATTTAAAAACTTTAAATAATCTTTTTGCTATAAACAGTAATTTTACGCTTGTAGAAGTAAACTTATTGCAAGCTTATTTCAAATACTCCTTTAAAAATGCTTGTTAGATCAGGTCTCAACTTTTAAAAGCAGTGCCTGTTCAATTTACAAATACTAAGAGGTCAAAAAAGCAAAGCCATCTGATTTTTGTTTAATTTTTGCGTTTGCTTTAAAAATACTTGGAAGTACGAGTATTATCGATTCTTTTTGCAAATATGAGTGCTGGCATCGATTTTTCTTTAGATCATTCTATATGAGTACAAGAATCGATGCTTTTCTAAAAAGTTCTATCACTTTTTACTCGACTGTCATGTTCTTTTCGAATAAAGAACAACTAGTATAGTGAAATCAAGAAAATCTTTCTAATTTTTTGCAGTCATCAATTCTTTTTGAATACTGTGAAGCTAATCGCAAAGAAAGTAACTGTGGAACCGAGGTGGTCACGAAACCGCCGACATCTTGAAAGCAAGGGTGATCCAAGTTTTTTCTAACACAGTGTAACAGCCAAGCTTTGACCAGACGTTAGTATTCGTACGTGGTAGTCAAACCCTAACGGTATTTCGCTCGATTACATCACAACCTCTTTTTACAGTAGGCTATAGTTTCCCATTTGTTGTCACACATCCATTTATAATACCTGCTATAACATTATAATTAAATCGACTTCAAACATAATTCTTGTCTTCGGAGACCTATGTATGTACTTTTATATAGTAAAGAATTTATCGCGCGAATTTTGCATAGAACATTTTAACCCGTTAACGCTTACGAAAAAGAGTAATTTCCACCCCGTTTTTTGAAAAATGACAGTTAGAGGTTTAAAGTGTTCAATATTTAAACAGAATTGATCGCCATTAAAAAATCTGCAGATGACCAATTTTCGACTCTAACCTGTCTGTATAATTGGAAAATCAGTGGCACATATTTAGTACAGGGTCCGGATTTTCTCTCGACGGCTCTGGGTAAGACCCCGGATTTTATCGAATTTTCTAAGATTAGCAGCACAATTTGGCCATAAATGAGTCGTGTCTAGTCAAAACATATTTCCATTTCCGGTATTTTTTTTTAGTTTTTTGGTTTAATTTTATCTTCAAGACGAGCCGCTGCTGGAAAACTACCTATTACGCTTTAAAAAAATATAATTTTTTTTATACTACAAAAACTTTGAAATCCGCGACATTTCCAATACATTTTGGGGCTTTGTTACATTCGTTTTTTGCTTCTCCTCTAAAATAATTTATGTATAAGGGAAACATCTTATTATTAGACACTCCTCAAATAGAACCATTGACAGTTTCCGATAAATCTGCTTGGATTTCATTTCCTACTTGCTAAATAGTAGTCAAAGAGTGGACACTCTAGAAGCAGCTTCTCCTTACACAATGCGGGAAATAATGCGGAATTTGGATAATTCTTTTTTGTTTTGTGCGCTTCAAAAAAAGAGTGGTTTAAGAAAATTTGAAAACCCCGAAAATTGAACAAATTAAAGTTTAGGCCAATTAAATGTGAAATACAGAAGGAAAGTGCATTCAACGAAATAACTGAATCAGAATAAGGAAAGAAGTCCATTCCAGCAACTCTACATAAGCTGGATTACACCAGCCCCAGTTTCTGCTTCGAAAATTGGTTTTCTACCAGAATTCCAGACAGAAGCGACTGGATAAACCACTCGGACCTAGATCCAGGGTCTACCGCCATCTTTACGTACAGGTCGAAGTTGGACAATAAAGTTGGTAGCAGAGTTGACTCTAAAGACCACTCGCTAAACCTTAGCAGGGGGCTCCCTGTCCACTGCTGCACTTTCCAGGCCGCGGGAGGCCGCACTGTAGCTCAATAGCATCGCAACTTCTTTACAATCCGTTACTATTTATTTTGACAGCCAAGCCGTGATTAATTCTCTACAGTGCAATAACACTTCCTCGAAAGTGGCTGCCAAATGCAGAAGTACCTTAAAAAAGCTTGCCGCGAAAGTTACCATTAATGTGGTATGGGTACCCAGGCACTGTGAAATACCAGGAAACTACGCGGCAGACGAGCTTGCTTGGGGGAACTGACATGCGCTCAGTAAACTCTGCGCGCAATGCAGGCATCCCCCTGTCTTCGTAGTAAGCACCGGCTGAAATTTATTTTCATTGAATTGGGCAGCGAACAGTGGGCAAAAGAACCAACTTGTTCCGTTACTAAACAGATCTGGCCAAATATCAATTAGAAAAGATCCAAAACCACCGTAACCTTATCTAGACCTTAGGAAAGATGCCTAAGTTTGGGCAAAACCGAACTTCATATACCCGGCGCACGAAATCGTAAAATGTAGCTCTGATAGTGCATTTCTAAAGATTTCCATTATACAGAAGTGGGCGTGGTTACTGTCCGATTTCAGAAATTTTAAGGTATGATAAAAGGCAATGTGTGTACCAAGATCGACTAAGCTTAATCTGTTATCTGTGAACCTCCCAGGTCTAAACTGAACATCAGCTGAGAAAAAAGAAGCGCAGAATATGTTAACAGGATATCAAAAGTATTTTTTTAAGTTAACTGCAATCATCATGCAATGCTCGCAAGATTTAAGATATATTTGATTCAAAGAGTAGTGCCAGCATTTGAATAACTGACAATACAGACGCAGCGTTTATTTAAAAAATTTACATTGGCCTGTGCTATTTTTTTCACTTCTCAACAGGCTTAAGAAATATTTGGTAATAATTGACGATATGATTTAAAGAGTATTTAAATATAGACCCGTACTAAATGAGTTCTGAAATTTAGCTGTATGCGCAGGCAAAAATTTCGTACTTTAAAAACATATTTTATAACTACATACATATGTATGTGTGAAAATTACGATATGTGCTAAAGAATAACTCCAATAATGCCAATTGTATTAGCTAATCTTACATAATAATTATTGACTTATATATATATATACATACATTATATCTAAATCACTTTCTTATCATATTCTAAAAAAAAGTCTCCAGATATATACTTAGTGTAGTTAAGATATTTAAAAAATATTAATTTTTTATACAATAAATCCAAATCAGAAAAAAGTATTCAAAAGCAATTGTTATCTTAGTACATAAAAAGGGTATTCATCTAAACGCGTAAATGCCCCTTCACCGCGTAAACCACGCAAATAAACAGGGTTTTCATACAAAATTAAGCAACTTTACGAGATTTACGTGGTTGCAAGGCATTTACGCGTTTAGATGAATTGCTCTATATCACACTTGTTATACTACGAGAGTTTTGGCGCTAAAGCAATACTTAAAAAAATATCTATAAAGTACTAATACTACATTATTATAAGGGCCGATTTCATAATAAAATTAAAGAATCTTTTAAATTTAACGGATGCTTTATTTTGCCGATCGATTTCATAAAACCCCTTTAAAGTTAGGGGTGTCTTTAAGATACATAGTACATTTAAATGGCACTTTAACTAAAAGGAAACTTTTGCAAAAGGAACTTTAATGTTTCATTATGAAATCGGCCCTAAAATTTATAAAGAAATCTTATACATTGAATTTCGAATTTTATTACTCTATAAAAATAAATACATATTAAATCTTTCTTCATTTATACATGCATATATAACGGTATATACATACATACATACATAGTATATATCAATAGCTTTAAATAGTGTAGCGCTAATGAAAATCAATAAATTAACATAGAACAAAGATAAATCTTCTGAATTTTTAAATCGAGCATTTTTGGGAATGGAATATTTTGGGGAAAAAATTTTTAAGGTTTTTTCAAGTGAAGCTTTTCGCAATCACTCTTTAACAATCGGCCCACAAGATTTGATATCTCAGTGCGGGCTGAACAAAGCCGTTATTTAATTCTTTAGTGAACACCAAAGATGATTTACTGTTAACAGTTGCATAAAGCTTTGGAGGCGTCGCGCCGTTGGCTAGCTCTCAGCTATGCTAGCTGCGTAATGTGTAAGTATGTTGGTAGGACTTGAAGGATATTCGGTCTGCCGTTCATACCAAAGCTAGACAAGTGCTTCACATCTCTCTCAGGTATTTCAAACCAATTAGTCTTTTGCTTTAAACAAATATTGAGTCTAATTGATTTCCGCATAAGAAACGGTTTTCCTCGGAATAAAAAGCTCAACATACTTACAGTATGGACAGATTAGTTAACCGCCGTGCGCACGATGATGAAGTGAATTGAGGAAGATCTTTCTCACAAAGATTTCGTTGCGACATTGAGATGGTATTCAACAACTCTCTGCCGGCGACAATCATTAAATCCCTTGATAAACATGGGCTTGAAATTAACCAACAATGAGGTTTATCTACAACAATTTTTGTGACCTCCATATTTCAGTGCCTCCATATTTCAAAGATTGAATGGAGAACTCGGCAAGGAGGTGTCCGCTACTCTGAATTGTGGCCGTTGACGGCTTGCTGTATGAGCTAGATGGCAGAGACTGCAGGGTGATTGACTAAGGAGATGACATAACACTAGGTAATATCCTACACACTCTCTCTTGATGACTAAGTGGTCGGTAAACAGTGGCGTCGCCGTATGCCCTAGTAACATGGAACTAGTCTTGTCTATTGGAAAGTATAAGATGCTCTTCCCACAATTGGGGGCATTCACGTCACGCCTTCTGATACAGTCAACTACTTAGACTTGATTCTAGAGCGGAAGCTATAGTGGAAGATGAACATTGAAGAAAAAGTGAATAGGGCAATTGTTAAAGGATGAGCGCTCTCTCCTAAAGTTATTCCCTGGCTCTATGATACAAGAGTTAAGCCAATAATGTTCTAAGCGGTTCTCGCCTGGCG
>JAPVRG010282764.1:3712-13955 GCA_029783565.1 Rhagoletis cerasi
GATCGCCTTCAAAATATCTTTAATCCTAGGGGTGGACTGGAACAACTTTTTTTGTCGATCCACCCTAATGTGCACTTAACACAATTGTTTTGTGAAGCATTATGCACGAGTATGAAGTTCTTTAATTCCAAAAATAAAAATTTGACTATCACAGCATACTAGTTTGAACTCATGCGAGAGGCGGTCCGAAGGTACACCCGAAATACTACTCCATCATCATGAATTTCGTAATTTGGACTCTTGGCCAGCTTTTAGAGTCAAATACCCCTTATGTGCGGCCTCATCAAAGGCAATGTGCGACATATTTACATACATATACGAGTACGTATGTATATGTATATCGATACAACAACGAATATGCTAACAACTACGAAAGGGACACAGGCTAGCCATTAGTTAGGGAAATTTTAAAATATAATTTTGTGAAGTACATACACAAGCAAGCTGAATCACATCCAAGCTCTATGAAAGCTAAGTCCACTGGCAGAATTTGTATACCTTTCATGAGCATGAAATGGTATTATAACTTTCGTCCGATGTTTGTTAGTACCAGAATAAGAAGAGATAGACCCCTGAAAATGTGTACTTATATGATGAAAACGTCGAGCTGAGTCGATTTAGCCATGTCCGTCTGGCCGTCTGTTTGTATGCAATCTAGACCCTCATTTTTTGAGATATCCGACTAAAATTTGGTAAGCGGGTTGCTTTTTATATCATATTAATCACTTGTCGAAACCGGCAAAATCGTGCCACTACAGCATATATCTCCCATGTAACTGATTGTTCAGATATGAGATTTTTCGTTATAACTCTTGTATTTATGCAGCTAGGAACATGAAATTTCGCACTTTTATTAAATAATATCAACATAATAATTACAGTGAACAACTGATTGTTCAGATATGGGATTTATCGTTATAACTCCTCCATTTATTCAGCTAGGACCATGAAATTTCGCACTATTTTCAAATGTAGTAATCTGTTAAAGTAAAATTTTCTGATGTTCATGAAAGATATGAAGCCTTCGGCATAGCCGAAGACAGCACTGCTCTTACTTGTTTAATTGCTTCCCTGCTTTTTTTTAATTCAATACACTTCCTATCACACCAAACTATTGCATGCCAGCATTTCATTAGCTTGGTGCTAGAACAATTGTCTTCCTCTTATCCTAAGAACCCTCCATTATTGCTTAGATAATTTCCTGTCGACGATTTAATTATTTATGAGACCAACCTTTCGATAAACTCATCCTTCTGAGACTGTAAATATTGTATCAGTTGTTTGTTGGACTGGCATAAATGTGAACTTTAAAGAACTAAAGTTTTTAAATAAAATAAGTCATTGAGCAAGTAAGGATTCAAAATGCGCATCCAAAAATATTTACGATTTCTACGGAAGAACACTCCTTTGGACTCTCACGATGCTCTGCGCTACCATTGGCTCTTTTGGCGCTTGACGGGCATACATCCATTCAAAACACACACGCACATCTATTTCGCCTACTCACTGCTGCTGAATTTCTGTACCACGGTGCTATTAATAGGACTTTACACTGTAAGCTTCTTCGTACAAAACGATTTAGATGAAGAGCTGTCAAATCTCAGCGTGATAGTTCCACTAATCTACACCTCAACAAAGCATGCGATTATTTGCTATCACATCCAAAGCGGTAGTTTACAGAAGGCAGCATTGCATTTACAAGCGTTGGATAAGCGCGCTGAGCAGCAACCCCAGCATAGCGGCTATCTGAAGCAAAAAGTGCGCCGTTGTCAATTAATTTTCACTACAGCTTTAACGGGTGTGTTAATATGCTTGATTCTTTATGCAATGGTGGGCATATCGCGACACAAGTTACCATTTGGTGGCTGGATGCCTTTCGATTGGCAGCACTCGGCGGGAGCTTACACATTGGTCTGCGCTTTCCAGATGTTCTGCTTTTGCGTGCAAACAATATATTCTGTCAGCAGTGACACCTCTTCAGTTATTTATTTGTTGCTCTTGATCGCTCACCTACGCATATTAAACGCTCGCATTGCACGAATAGGTGTCACGGAAGGGGACGAGAAGCACAACGAAGAAGAAAACTACCAACTCGCGGCCTGTGTTCGAGATCACTGGGAGTGCATGCGGTGAGCTTTTTCTTTTGTATGTTTTTATAACTGTACTTATTTGGTGAACTTTTTGCTCTTGTTTTTTTCAGCTTCTACAACTGCATTCGCCCTTCAATAAGTGCTACAATCTTCGTTCAATTTCTTAGCACCGCTTTTTCGCTCTGTACATCTGCGGTTACTTTCATGAGCTCTGATTTTAGTTTTTCCGAGCTGTGGAAATTCGTGTCCTACCTTTTTGTTGTACTACTAGAAGTAGCACCTTGTTGTTGGTTAATGGACGAAGCTGCAGCTCAAATGCGAAATTTGACCAATTCGTTGTTCTCTTGTCGCTGGTACGAGCAGAATCGAAAATTTCGCAGTTCTCTGATTATTTTCATGCAATGCACGCAAACGGTAGAAAAAATATTGGCTGGCAATATTGCAACGGTATCGCTAGAAACATTTCTTGGAGTGAGTATTAAATAAGTCCCAGCCAATGCGTTTTAATAATGTATTTTATTTACTTTATTACAGATTATAAAATTTGCCTTTTCCTTGTTTACTTTGCTCGAACAACTAAAGAAATAAATTAGCAATAAACGCCTGTTGTGGGTTTAGTTATTATTCAAATACATAAATGAAATTTCGAATCGCTAATGATTTCAAGGGAAAATAACCCATAATTTAAATTTGAATTCATCGTTTCGACAATTTTTAATTTAAATTATAGTGCAAATCCATTTACACAACCTAACTTTTTAGGTTTATATTATGGGTTGTGTTTCTTTTTGAACCTTGTAGCTCAAATCCAAATCAAATTTATGGAAAAACCCTGGAAGGGTATTATGAGTCCCAAAGACACATGCTGCTATTTTGGGCTACGGCAGAGAATAGGAAGGAAACTGAACTATGAGCAGTGGAAAGTCGCCAATGCTTCTTCCTGATCCCCACCCCGCTTAATTTCCATTTTCTTTACTAGGAGAAGCCCCTCGCAAAGACGCCCGAGTCAAGTTCCCAGGACCGGAAGGCATCATACTTACGTAGCTGCAAAGGGCTGTGGTTACCAAGTGAACAGAGGTAACTCGCAAAGAGGGTACCTCTGCTCTATATCGTAATCGTATACGACCTGTTGGAGCGGCTTTCGAGTACTTATGGTTGAGTGGATTTCTGGACACCCTTTATAATTTGACCCAAGGTTGCCTAACCGCATAACTAAATGGGCGGCTAATAGCGTCCGTACCGCCGGAACGGGAAACATTCACTATGAAGTAAAGGATCTCGAGACAAGTCTACCAGCCTGCAATTTCTGACAGGCCTGAGTACTTTGGCGTGATCTAAGATAGGAAACTAAATAAGAAACATTGAACAAAGATAAAGAATAACAAGTAATTAAAAACAAGTAAAGAAGTCTAAGTTCGGGTGAAACCGAACATTAAGGGCTGGTTTCTCCAATAAGAATTAGGCTTAAACTTAGTTAGAACTTAAGTTAGTTTCGATTTTGTGCTAAGCTTTTTTTCAGTTTCTTCAACTGAGCGACTTGGTCAATGTAACGTGGATAACATGATCCGCGGCTCTCTCTTATAACGACTTGGCAGCACAGAAAGTTCAGGGGGCGATGAACAGCTACCAATGGTTAAGTAAATAATGCACCGCTTTCAATTCAGGGGATTTATGGTACATGCTTTTATAAAACTAGCTAAAGTGCAGCGTTTATAAGTAAAAACAGTTACTCGTAATTTAAGAATTATGTATCACGTAAACACAAAGCAGGCACTAACATTTATTGGTTTTCGAGTGTTGTATTAATGTAAAAAAAAAATCAACTAAAACTTCTCAATAAATAACCATACATGTTTTTCGTAGCAGTGGCCCTATTGGAAGATTTTATAAACAAATGAACATTTTAACAGCGCTCTCACGAGAAAAAAAGAGTTTCGCATCATGTTATCCATGAAAGTAAGTTAAGTCAAGAATAAGCTGATTAAAAGGTAGGCTAACTTTTGGCTTAGCTTAGCCTAGATGGTGAAAATGGATAAGTCCAAAAAATGGCTAAACTAAGTTAAGTTGAATTGGAGAAATCGGCCATAAATATCCGGCGCACGTATGAAAAACCGTTTTTTCACGCGTCTGAAACCTAACGTTACCTGGTAAACAGGGGTGGTTTTTCCCCCTTTTTCAAACATTTTCGATAATATGCTCAGTTATACTTTAAGAAATAATTTTACTGTGTTTGGTAGAAATCGATAAAGCGGCTACCGATATAAATTTAAATAGTCATAAGTGGACGGTGTTACGCCCCTTTTTCTAAAGTCCATAAAAATCTTATTTCTTGTTAAGAGATTGTTGTGAATGCCAGCCTTGAGTGAAGAAGCGTTTCTAAATTTCGAAATACCGAAGTTTTTATATTTCTGAAATTTACCATTATATGAAAAGTAGGCGTAGTTTTAGCCCGATTGCAAACATTTTCAACAGCGTGCTTTTTTTTTGCAAGTACATTAAGCATATCGAGTTTGGTAGAAATCGATAAAATGGTTACCGAGATACACATATGGGTGTTTCCATACAGCCGTACATACATACATACATCCATACAGCCGTACGCGACATTCGTACGCCTATGGGGTAAAATAAGTCTCACAGAAATAGAAGTTACTGAAAAACAAGACTACGGTTATGTTGCAATCAAAGGGTACTATGTTTGAGAAAAAAAAGGGCAGCCTCGAAACTTTGGTGTGGAAAATATCCGTTCAAAAGGAGGTGATAACGTACGCGACAAAAAAAGAAGTGATTTCAAGGCACATGCGGAAGTCTGCAAATCGTGGGAGTTTTTCTTTTCTCTAAAAATTCCTAAACTAAGCTAAATAGTGTACCTATACAATCCTTTTATATTTAAAAAGAAATTATAGCTGGTTTGTTTTATATTTAAAAAACAAACATAACGTACGCGAAATTTTTTTCCATCATTATGTTTTTGTTAATATTGCTCTTAAACGAATTTTTAACGCAAAAAAAACATGCATTTTATGTAGAATATACTTTTTGTTTTGACTTCAGCGCCACCTAGCGAGCCAATTTTTGGGAATCTATGACTTACGATGTTTCAACTACACATACCAAAATTGAGCGAAATCGGACCATAAGTACGGCTTTTCAAAATATCTTGACACTGGCGCACCAAGCAAGACCATTTTTAGCAAAAATGTTTCTGCTTACATAGCCAGCATATATTACAAAAATCAGTCAAATTGGCCCATAAATACGTTGGATATAAGGCTTTTTTTTTTTTTCTTCGCGGTTGACATTCTGGTGGAAACGCCCATATGTAGTCATAAGTGGACGCCCATTTTCACAAAAATTTGTTACAATCGTACTTCTTTCTAAGGAATTAGATAAGTTTGGAGTAAATTTGCTTCAATAGTTACCGATTTATAACAGATTTCGTATTTCCGTAAATTGCCGCTACATGGAAAGTGGGCGTGGTTGTTCTCCGATTTCAAAAATTTTCAACCGTTTTCTATGCTGGACAAAGATTAACACTTGTGCCAAGTTTGATAGAAATTGGTAAAGCGGTTACTGAAATATGCATATAAATCAATAATTGGGCGTGGCAAACGCCCCTTTTTCAAAAATTTATAATATTCGTTAATATATCATTGCAAATATCAAATTTGTGTCAATAAGCTTCAGTAGTTACTGAAATGTAGTTTTGACTGTTATATGGGAAGTGGGCGTGGAAAAGTCCGATATCGCCCATTTTCAATACTAACCTACCTTGGGTAAAGGGCAACCTACATACCAAATTTCATTAATATATCTTCATTTTCGCTCGAGTTATTCTGTACACGGACGGACGGGCGGACAGACAGACATGGTTTAATCGATTTCTGTTTTCATTCTGAGCATTTTGATATGTATATGTCCATATCGTTCTCGATTCCTTTAGGCTGATACAAGCAACCGTTATGTGAACAAACTTAATATACCCTTGTGCACAATTGCGCTCGGGTATAAAAAAACTGTATTTAAGACAAGCTTTTTGAAGTGAAACTCTTTAGGCGGCGGTGTCGCAAATGGCGTGTGAAATTTTTAAAACTGATTCGTTACATGTTATATACAGAAAGATCTAGCATAGAGAAAGGGAAAAGGAGAAAGAAAGCCAACGTATACTCAAAGATACAAAGTGTGTAGAAATGCCAGCACATAGAATTCAAGAGAAGGGCCGAAGTTAAATTAAAGTGATTTTGTATGTATGTACGTGTGTTTGTGCGTGTGTTAACCCTGCAAACCATGCTTTCAGAGTTTTCTGAATAGTTAAGAAACCTTAAAGAATTTGTAAAGAAATAAATATTTCCTTTCCGATTTTTTGCCGAATTTTCTAAAATGAGATTTACTGTGCACACTTCGATTTGCTTACGAAATTTCGAGAGAAAATCGCTATGGTATGAGGAACTTTTTCGGATTTCTTTCAGAATTTTTTTAGATTTCTTTTAAAAAATCATACAGAAATTTCTTTACGAGTTCGTGTCAACCGCTTCATCTGATTTTCTTTAAAGATTCGTAAAAAAATCGGAACAAATATCCGATATTCTTAAAGATTTCGTTAAGATTTCGGGAACTTTGGTTTGCAGGGAAGCTAGCCAGTACGCGTTTGTGTGTTTATGTGCCTCTCAATGTAGAGTATACGTGCATAGATATGTCAGCGCATATAATTCAAGCGAACTTTCGAAGTCTAATTAAAGTGATTCTGCTTTTGTTTTCTTCGCTGTTCTCGTCGCTATGCCGGCCGCTCCATTATGTGTTCATACGTCCATATGTACACATGTACATATGTATGTATGCGGTTCTTGGACAGTAGGAGGTATAGTTCGGGTTAAAGTCCCACTTAAGCTCTGAACACATCGAAGCCGACATTAGCACACGACACGATATTAAGGTTTTATCTACATAATCTAAACTCTTTGTCGACGGCGCCTTGGTTTTTTAGAACGCAGCAGCGACATCATGAATTTGTATGAATTTGACATAAAAGAAGAGGAAGAACCTTATCTGTCGCTCGAAAAATAGAAATAGATCTAATATGGCCACAGCTACATTGTTAGCTAGTCGCGGTGTTGCCGTACCGTCGCCAAAATAATTATCTACATACGAATACGTGAAAAAATAATTTGACAGCTGTGGTCCGTAGCTCGTCGTTTTCGATGTGGTCAGGCTATTAGGGATGGAAAGGACGAGCTCAGAATCGATTCTTTACTTCGGAATCGACTTTCAGGTTTTCGATTCTTAGAGTCGATTTATCACCTCTGAAAGTCGACTAAAATTGATTTTTGAAAATTTACAAAGAAACTGGAGAAACGGGTGGTTCCTTAGCCATTGAAGACTAAAAATAACTTAGATTAAGGTAATATAAGTGAAAAGTTAACTATTGTAAAAAGTTTAGTAAACTTTTAAATTTACCTTTTAGATTGAATGTCTGAACTATTATTAGTGTCGCTTCCTCTTTTGTGAGATTGTTTTTCTTTTCTAAGAGAATGATAAATTTTATAAACATGTTGCAAATGCTTCAGCATAGTTGATGTGCTTTTAGTAAATGTAAACTCTTTTTCGCTAAGATTACACTTCACTTTTTTGCCATTATCAATTTTTAAGCAGTGAAACCATATAAAACTGGGAGCCATTATAAAATTGTGTGTAGCAATGAACGCTCGTTGCTGAAGGCCATTTATTTAAATATTTTATTGTCATATTTTGGTATTACGTAATTGAGTTTTTACAAAAAGTCGA
The DNA here is from genome assembly GCA_029783565.1 of Rhagoletis cerasi. Taxonomy (NCBI): domain Eukaryota; kingdom Metazoa; phylum Arthropoda; class Insecta; order Diptera; family Tephritidae; genus Rhagoletis; species Rhagoletis cerasi. Next base: position 11,584 of record JAPVRG010282764.1, read on the forward strand.
CTTTCGACTAAAGTCAGAGTCGATCTTTCCATCCCTAGTCCCACAGGTGAAACTTTTATTTCCGCAAGATATCTATGTATCAAGACTATCATTATTAAGCTGTATAACATCATATCTGAACTCATTATATTTTATTGAGACCTCATCTTGTGTTATTAGATAGTAGAAAGAGCTTGACTAGACAGGCGACTCACGTTTGTATTACTTGGTTTCGATTTCGTCTTGGAGTAAACTGCGTTTCTGAAATGTCTGCAAACACTTTTTATCTGCGCTTGATTGGGTGATTCGAGGTGATTGAAGGAAAGGCGCAATGAACATTTTAACGGATGGGTCGAAACTTGATGCGGAAGATTTGGTGGGAGTTCTTTGACGGGAGCTCTCAACCAGTGTTGCCGATTTGATACAATTGTATAATTTTTGATACTTTTCTTTTTAAATTTTCTGTTATGATACTTTTTGTTCACAAACGCCAAACTGCAATACTTTTAAGGAAGACTAATTTTTTTTCTTATAATTTAAAGTCCTGAAATTTTATTTATATTTATAAGTTTGATTTGGTAATTCTTGTAAGGGAAATACAATCCTGTATTTCTTTCCATAATGAGTTAACTTCATTTTCTGAGTCTTCAACGTTATACCTACCTACTTCGTATGCATTTGTTGTTAGCGAGTAATCAATAATGGCGGTTTAGAACGCAATGGAAATGTGTGTAAAGTGCGTAAAAATTTAAATATTGTACGACAAATGTGTTAAGTGCTCTAACAAATTTTAATTTCTTTTAAAGATAAGTTGCTTGTGCACATAAGTGGCCAATGCCACTAAGGTAGATTGTGGATAAAATTTATTGCTCGGTCTCGTATAGCAAATTATAGGCATAGATATACTGATATCGATAGTTGCTGTGTTTTAAGGGCTATTTAAACTGAATAATGAACAACTTTTGAAAAATTTACTAAATCATCATAGTCATAAAGGATTATAAGTGACCAACAGGTCAAGCGGCACGGATGGTATTTTCAGGGATAGTAGCTTTAATTTAAGCCTAAGAGGAAGGTTCTATCACCTTTTTTCCTTTGCTAGAGCTACTCAAATATTGCAAAAAACGCGATCTTTTGACACTTTGACCTCGTTTTTCTCAAAACCTGGAGCTGATGGAAACTTTATACTTACGGATTCGTAATCAGCACAAAAAAGCCTATCAAAAGGAGCTTTAAAATATGCCAAAAAAAATTTATTTTTTCAATTTTCGTTGGCCTGTTGTATCTGTTTCTATTTAAATTATATTGGTAAAGCTATGTTAGCATATTTAATTACCAACAATAATTGTACAATTTATTCTTAATTGAAGTCGTTTTTCATAGCAGACCTTTAGCAAAAAATGTTGTATGTTATGAAAATTTCGATACCAAATGAGGTAAGTGCGCATTAAAATGAAATCAAACAGAAAATAATATCCAAACTGAAGACTTCAAGATTTCTTTAATTAAGTTGGATTCTGTATATACCAATTAACTATTCGGAATGGTAAGAGCTGACAAAAACGTGACCGCTCACAAGTTATTGCCCTTAAAATAGGAAATATGAGCTCCTGAGAAATTTCAAAATTGTCACAAGTGTGCGCTCAACCATCGATGTGTAAGTGCGAAACAGCTCTGCACCAATACATATTTTTCATAACATTGAAAAATTTTGTAACTGTATATTTTGGAATTGGCTTCAAAAGATTTGAGTTTACCTCACATATGTATGTATGTATTTTAGGGTTATGACTAATTTTTTACAAAAATTTTACCTATCACCACATGATGAGCAATACTAAATTAATAATAAAAATCCTGTTTGCGGATCACTTTGGCAAAAAACTTCCGCAGCAAATGCAATTTCTAACAGCTCACAGATATTTTTTATACCCGAGCGCACTGTGTGCACAAGGGTATTATAACTTTGTTCACATAACGGTTGTTTGTAACAGCCTAAAGGAATCGAGAACGATATAGACATATATATACCAAAATGCTCAGAATGAAAAGAGAAATCGATTAAGCCATGTCTGTCTGTCCGTCCATCCGTCCGTCCGTCCGCACGATAACTCGAGTAAAAATTGAGATATCTCAACGAAACTTGGCACGCATACTTCTATTGGGATAGGGACGGATAGTATTGAAATTGGGCGAAATCGGACGATAACCACGCCCATCTCCCATATAACGGTAATTTTCAGATATACAAAAACTGCGATATTTTAGTAACTACTGAAGCTTATTGACCTAAAATTGATATATACAATGATATATTAACGAGTAACAAGAATATTTTAAATTTTGGAAAAAGGGGCGTAGCCACGCCCACTTATGGATTTATATGTATATCT